>JAEKIV010000304.1:0-38443 GCA_016801325.1 Hypholoma fasciculare
TGGGTTATTGCGGACTTATGGGTTATGGGTTGCAAATCCCCGCGAACCAACTCGGTGGACCAAATTTTCTATGGGTTATTAGGGGTTATGGGTTTTCACAGGCATGGGTTATGAGGGTTTCGACTGTAGGCTGTATAAGTCGTTTTTAGTTGTGAATTATTGCTCCTAAAGTGTAAATTTAAATATGCCCTGAATTGGAACTGGGGTAGGGGGTAGACTGAAGGTTGACTCAGTGTGCGACTTATTCAGTGTATCCTGTACACATTATCTGTCAGCTTGATAGAAGGAATGTAGATATATGTGCATACCACAT
The DNA here is from genome assembly GCA_016801325.1 of Hypholoma fasciculare. Lineage (NCBI taxonomy): Eukaryota > Fungi > Basidiomycota > Agaricomycetes > Agaricales > Strophariaceae > Hypholoma > Hypholoma fasciculare. Next base: position 314 of record JAEKIV010000304.1, read on the forward strand.
TTCCCTATCTGGATAGCCTTACTTACTTAGTGAAAGAGCTAGTGAACTCATGACTGGAAGAATATTTTGACATGAGTCTACTATATTTATACAAAAACCGGACTTTCCGAGAACAAGAAAAGGTACTCGGAGGTGACCGTTGGAAAGTTGGTGATTCATGACACCGTCTCAAATAAGGACCCGACAGACCACGGCAGGAAAGAGAAAACATTACATAGACGAATAATAACTCTAAACAGACTCTCAAAGACGATTCGGACTTCCTACTAATTCACTCCATTATGCATCATGCATTATGGCGCATTGGGGTACATAAATAGATAGACTTTCAAGATAAATGTTCTCGGCAAAGATATTGACAATTGCTATCGTAGAACACTTCGACTGAAGCGTTCATTGGGTATAATACATGTCTGACACATAAACAAGATGGCTTGTTACTATGACCTACCAGTAGTAGCAGTTCTATAGTATGCTCAATACTGCTACTTATAAATAGGACATCGAACTTTGGGTCGTTATTGACTCGGAGATAAAACTAGGACCTGCGTGGTGGTTCCCATGTCATGAATGAATCGTCAAGCGCAGTTGGAGAGTTCGAGCTGGAAGACATCATATCCCATGGCCTATTTGAGATGGTGTCCCTCGATGCTGGAGCCATTCGTTGCGAGAAGAGTTGTGACGACTGGTATGTCTGTATAGGCTGAGTTTGGACACGATCAGACGGACTCGTTGCAATATCGCTTAACAGATTCCTGTAAAGGTATGAGTCAGTATCAGGCGCATCTGTGGATGCATAGACTTTAGTACTGACGTCGTGAACGTATCCAACTCTGATATTCGTTGATTCAGAGGACAAAAACTTCCCATCTGATGATTAGCCGAGCGACTGAGGACATCAGAAACCTTTCTGAGACGCAATGACAGTTCTAGCATATTGCTGTAATTTGCGGAGTCGAGAACGCATCCACAGTGCCCTGCTTGTTTGTGGCATCGATATTCCTGAAGAGGTGGAAAGTGACCGTCGTTGACTCCCATGATTCCTGGATAATTCAGAAACATCGAGGTCAAGTCGTAGTCGTGAATTGGTGTTTGATTGGCTACGCCTGCCGGAGAGAATGCATATTCGTCAGTCGGGGTCATGAGTCCTGGAGATGACCCATTCATTGGCGAGCTAGGAGGGAATGGCGACCCCGAGCTCATTCGTCGAGAATCCGAAGGTATTTGCAGGTGAATGGAGGGAGTGCCATGGAATATCGCAGGGCGCATAGAGCCTGCATGCGTGGAATCACCTTTATCCGACGAAGATGAGGATGGCGGTGGTGATGGAGCGCTGGACGAGCAGAGTTCTTCGAAACCGTTTCCCTGTGGTCGAGTGTGCCATTTTTCGTATTCTTCTCCGGAACTTGAGGGTTGTGTCCAGCGAGGGTGAGGCTTATTTTTAAGCTGTCAAAGTCGCACATAAGACGGTGCAATATGACTGTCAGAGTGTATTAAATTTACTTCTCGGATAACGCCTTCGAGCTCTGCGACTCTTTTGAGTAGCCTAGAACTTTCGTCCTGAGTATCGGTTCGCTGACTCGGGTCATCAACTTCATAGACGCATAAACCTGTCTATGTGAAAATTAGTAACATGACGTTCTTTCGATGTTCAATATCTCATACCAATCCCAGCTGCGTGCACCGCGCGCAAGCAGGACGCTTCCTATCGCACTGTAATGGCGTCAATATTAACTTTTCGAGAATCAGCATTCATGATCACACACCATGCGTTTGGAAGTGTGACAATTGAGGCATGATTGAGTGGTCCTGTTGCGGCGTCTAGGGAACGGTGTTGAGTGGGTTATCAATTGAACAAAGCAAAAGTAAGTCAACCTTTTGCGATGATCGCCATCGGGGGCAGGTGTAGACTCGGCGCTAATTTTTTTCTTGCGGGAAGGAACTTCGGTCGACATGATTTCGAATGGTGAATGAACTTGCTGCAATTATTCGGAGAATACGCAGGTTTCAGTGGCAGACTGTTTTATAGAGTATTTGTAGTCGCGAAGCGTTGGGCTTGGCCCCCGATTTCTGGGATAAAATTGGGAGTCTCGCTAGATCGGAATCGAGAAATTTCCCAACACGAGAGACAGCCTTGACTTGTCTGAACGTTTTATTTTGGACTAGAAAACGTTCCGCGATCTCGGTAACTGAAGATCAGCTAATATGGAAAACGTGAGAATGGATTCATACCTTGGCATCCAAGAAGTACTTTCCACACTTCAACGTTCTTGGGGGCATCATCGGATGAGGACCGGAGACAGCCAGACCATTACGACATCGGAGGAGAAAACAAAACCGCAGTGACGCTGAGACGGAATGAATCCCACAAGCCGATCCTAATCTAGAAATTTACCAACCCCGCGGACTGCATATCGGTTTTGACATTTAAGAAACCTCCCAAGTTTGCCTCGCTGTGGCCCTTGTATCCGACTAGTAGACTGTAGAATTGTGTGTTCTTGAACCCAAGTTTAACCATGCGAGAGAATCATGAGGTGGAGTCTTAGCGGAGGGGTGTATCTGTGCATCCCAATATCAATGGCTCCGCTCCAGTTAAGTTTGTGTTCGCAAATCCGATGCCCAGATTCGTGGATTATCGCGCAGCATTGAACGGTGTACAGTCGCTTGCAGGATTCAAGCTTCCAGATAGATCCCACGCTGGTATCCCACATTACATCCTGGATAACACGGATACAAATGAAACTCGGTTAGACAGTCGAACTTCAGAAGACGGCTCACTAGCATTTCCGACGGGTTTGATTGCAAATTGCGGCCTTGACAGTGATAAGTAGTTATCTTCTACGAATGTCAGGTATTACAGCTTCACTCGGAGTTGGTACGGAGTCCGTGCGATACGTAGGTGGCGTTTTTGAGTTTGCTGCTTGGCGGCTTAATTTGGCAGGACCGAGGAAATATATACCTATTCTGGTAGGCATTTGATCAATAATTAAGCTAGTACTTAGTCCGACTCGCCCATGAAGGTTCAAGTTAATTTACCTCGCAGTCAAAATCATTGCAATCGCAACCTCTTTTTCATAAAAGAACGCGGAATGGCAAATGATCAAAACGAAAATCGTCCTAGCGTTAAGCTGCTAAGCACTCAGCGAACCGTGTTATAATTACCTGTACTACTTGGTGCTCGCCGCCTGAGAGTACTTAAGTTTAGCTACAATTGAGGAAGCTCATCGCAAGTCAAAACAAACATGTGTAATATATATGTCTACTCCACGGCGAATGGTTCGAATCATTGTTTGTCCTGATTGCTGTTCGCCCGAGGAGTGTTTTCTCCGTAGAATAAGAGAGTACTACGATTTGATTCCCATTGCTCTCACTTGACCTTCCTTCGAATTCTTAAGTACTAATCAGGTGGTCTTGTACATCTTACTGAGAGATTTTTTGAACTATTGCCCCCCCCCCCCCCCGCACTTATTTGGCATTATGTGACGCCGTGTCTAGTGACATCCTGTGGAAAGGCATTCATTTTGTACGAAGATCTTGCTACTTGTTTTCTACGAGAAACCCGGATACTAGATAACTTTAATTAATCACATTAAATTAGCCGGGATTGAGCCGGGAAGTGAAGATAAAGATAAAGAATACACTATTCGAGAATTTCCGTTACACCAGGATGCGTTTCCGGCATTCTTGGGACAGTTCGTGCCAAGTTCGTGCGCAAAACTTATTTTGAGATTCCCGACGTTGCTTAAGATTAGACAAAGAAAGTGTTCCTAACAGTGGGTAGTAAATAAACGCAACCGACTACTTAGAATGGAAGAGAGGGCACAGAGAAAGTCGAAGAGTGACTACCCCATGAACGCTGGCAGTCTTATTGCTCAGATATCAGTTACAAACTAAGCCCAGTGGTTCTATCACGCCAATTAGCCAATTGCTCGTTTACTTTCGTGCAGACCCTGGCTCCTAGAATCACTCTAGAGCCCCACGGTTACAGTTACAAAATTAATACGCTACCAGCGAAACCATCTCTCAACTGCTGCCAAGAGCAAGTGGCATCGTACCTAATCCACTCACCACGGAGAACATATGAGTGGTAAACTACTGCGCTCAATGAGAGTTATACCGCATGAAATTGGATGAAAGGTGAGAATAATCGATAGTTGACGAATGAAACGCTCCGGGTCGTTCTAGACAAAACTTACTTCGATCAATTATCCGTCCCACTGGTGGTGAACGCGCGCAGCACTTTCCCCAGAGTGGGACGTGAGATCAGTACGGCGTTATGCAGTGTTGCGCTTTGCGCAGTACGACTGATATTAATAAACTATGATAACCAGAACTATAGATGGGTTTTCGAATACCCGAACTGCTTTTTCCCGTGTTGTCGTCCTCGAAAGCGCAGCATCTGATTCGACGAATGTTGCATTCAATATTATCGAGATAGTCAAATTATCCAATGAGCTTCAAAAGTGACGTTGATCCGAAACAGAAAAATTGGTGATCATGCGAATGTACTGGCCAGTCCCCCAAGGAGAGTTATCCACCACGCACGATATAGAGCCATCACTCCCTCCTCGTCGATTATTCTCTTTGCGGAATCGACAAGACCAAGGTATGGATCACCTTCATGGCGTAATCTGGTATAAAAAGTCTGAATCACTGTGGCAAATTTAAACCTATGCGACGCACCCGATTACATCCTCTTCCGCTCCGGGGTACTCAGAAGAATCATCAACATCGCCATCAACTTCCTGGGCAACAGAGTTGTACTCTGCCGATGCGTGATTGCGTTGAATAGCCAACCGTGTCGCAATAACTTCCAGTGGCGTGAGAACCAGAACTGAAGCGCAAAGGAAAATGAGATAAATGGCCAACTTCCAGACTGATATATCTGAGAAAGCTAGCACAGGCTGGGACACTTTTGGAAGTAGCAGTCGACGCATTGGACCCAGGAATAGCACAATGACGCAGATGTGGCACGTCTCCGCCGCCATTAATCCTGGAGTCAAGTATAAAATCCAAGGTCGACGGCGTTCGGTTGGGGTAAGAAGTACGCGCAAAGATCCCACAAGGTCAAAATAAGATAGTTTCTTCGGGGTTGTGATTGCCCTAATTTTGGCCATTTTATTTAGTCATGTTAGACCGTCATAGCGAGCGGCGTACCGATATGTCAAAATTGAAGTTGGTAGTGATATGACAAGCATCGCAAGGCTGTACAACAGCGTTCCCTGGACGTTGTCAGTATAGCTTGAAAGGCGGAATGAATACGATCATACCAGTACTCCGGCCTCTGGCGCTCTGTACTTTCCATGCCGAGGAGAATCAGCGTCCACCGCCAAAAGAATGACAATGCTAACAAGCAGAGAGCTTATTGCAGTAGGCACTGTAGACAAGCTTATTAACGATCCGTTTAAACATGACTTAATGTTGCTTACTTAGTCCTTTATAGAGGCCAGAGATTCCCTAGGAGTAATATAAGTTATGTGAACATGACGCGTAGGAATGACCGACTTCGATGCGTTGTACTCTAACAAACATTTGGATATAAGAATTGATGACAGGTCCAGTGTGAGGGGTTGCCCCTCCTTCCGAGTCGAGATGTAGGGCTTTCGGATTGTAGTTGGCTCTGAATCGAACCAGCACGCCCGTAAGAGGGACGATGATGGCCAGGGAAATGACCATGGCGACAAAGAGGATTGCTACGGGAGGTGGGCCCATACGAACAACCTCGTCTGAGGACATGGTTGGCAACTGGAGGATATCGTCGAGTAAAAGGGGAGGTGTTTCAGATATTGTGCGGTGACTGCGGATGGGTGCAGGAGACAAGCAGTTAGGCGCTGATGCACAGCGGCTTGAATGTCCAAGTCATTGTGCATCGTTCGGCAGCACTGCCACTGCGCAGCGCCAACATACGTGGCTGTGCCAGGCAGAGTGCCGTAGCCTCCGAGTCTGAGGCTTGAGCACTAGGAGAGCAGCGGTCCAGAAAATCTGAATTAAGCAAGATCCAATTACATATTTCAAACTACTAAGCACATAGATGCAGAGTGTCTCTACATACCCATTACAATATCCATAATATGTGACCTGGGCTCAAATAACTCTTGGAAATATTACTCAGGTCGATTCAGACACCTGCCAATTATTTGATTAGTAGTTAATGGTCCCCGCGTTCAATGCTACAATTTTCCTGGATCTTGTGCATTAGAAGTTCGCCCGACGATGGTGGCCCCAATGCAAGTTAGTGGCACGCTTGCATTTGATTCTCCGACAAGAGAGGCCAATCAACTTGCTGCTCTTCGCTTGTAAACTGGCACCATCATCTACACTGTCCCTAGGATTCCCGCCCTATATCTTCTTGTCTTCACTCTCGTCTTTCACTCATGTTATCTGCTAGTGAGTCCAAGGCAGAGAATAAAGTCAGTCGCTTCTGTCACATTCTGTTTTTGTCGCTCGTGCATGATATTCAATAAATATGCTATTCTAGCGACAGGCATTGGAACAGCTGAGATTTAACAAGAATAATCGTCTAGCAAATCGCCTTCAGTCCTCAGCTATACCGCCTTCTGTGCAGCCTGACTCTTCTCATCAGCTTGCATTCCCTACACCACCTACCCAGTCGAGGGATGCAACGCTCCATTCACGCTTTTTCCCTTCCACGCCGTCCTCGCTCGGCAACGTCCTTGTCCCAAACTCGAGCCCTATTTCTGCAGAAGACCCGGCACCAAAGCCATATCAGCCTTACGGGCATTCTGCGCGTCCTGAATCCTCATCGTCATCCAAGCTGCTCTTCGCCAACGGTTGGAAGCAAACCAACGGCGCTTTCGCTTCCGACCCATTGAGTGCACCTAGTGGATTTATTTCTCATGATGCGTTGTTGCACGCGCCATTGCGTCGCAATCGGAATGGAGACGAAGGGGCCAGTCATACAGAAGGTCCTCCACGCAAAAAAATCAATCGTGGTACATCGAACGACGCGTTCCTCATTCCGGAGTCGCCACCCTCTCCGGAAATCCAGCGCGTTGGACAACCTCGGCTTGGGCACTCAATCGGTATGGATACCATTTCCATCTCTTCGGACGATTCCATGCCCGAACCTAGTCAAATACTTGCTGGGTCGTCGAAGCCACGTCTCATGAAAACTCGACCAAGTTCATCCCAGGAGCCACTGCCTTTGTCTGATCTTCCAGTACAAGACAAAGACTTTATCGCTTTCCGATTTATGAACCCTCTAGAGACAACCACTCGTGTTCAAGCCGCTTGGAATCAGTCCGGAGGGAACCAAACTAGAGCTGCCAGATTTCTCGCCGACCCCACTTGGTCGCCGAGTTTACCAGCATCCCCTCCTTTCAACGAGTCAGGACATATTGGTCGAATTAAAGAAGTGGATGATGTTCTGAAGGCTCAGAGAGTAGCCAATAAGGAGAAAGGCAAGCGTTCGATGATATACGCCAATCGCCCAGTACTGGACACGAAAACACCAGCGACGCCGCCCTCTGTTAAGAATGTCATCGACCTATCTGTTTCCGTCCCTGCTACTCCCGTGTCTCCATCAACTCCAGCCATCAAGGCGCCTTCACGGAAGCGAGCCAAGAAGTTGGTTATTCATTCAGACTCCGAGTCTGCCTTCGAAGACTCGGACGACGACGCAAGTTCTGCGAAATTTCAGCGATCACAAAACACATACGAATTACGAGCATTAGATTACCTTAACACATCAGGCTCTGAAGCACTGCAAGAATTGACTGGTTAGTACTCTGTCGACTCTTACCAGAATTGACTCTGAAGTTTACCCTTTCCTTTCAACAGGCTGTACACCAGAGCAAGCTACAGCCATTATAAAGCTTCGACCATTTGATTCCGCAGATGATGTCAGAACTAAGTTAGGGCAGGGCAAAAAGAAGGCAGGATCAAGCGGTCTTACCCCTCGGATGTTTGAAGATTGCTCAGAGATGCTCAAAGGTTACGGAGCTGTTGATACAGTCCTTGAGGATTGTGAGCGGATAGGTTCCAGTCTTCGGTCGACTATCTCTTCGTGGAATGCAGATACGTCCAGTTCCGGCGAATCAGTTGTGGATGGAGCTTTGAGTCTATTATCCATCGCACAGCTTGCAAAGCGAAAAACTCAAAGTTATCTAACAACCCAACCGAGACTACTGAATAAGGATGTTTTACTGAAAGAATATCAACTTCTTGGGGTCAATTGGCTCAATCTATTGTATCGCAGTAATCTAAGCTGTATACTTGCTGACGAAATGGGTACGTATCGCAAACACTGCGATGTTGATTACGCTGTCTAACGCTTCGCTAGGTCTTGGGAAAACCATTCAGGTTATAAGCTTCCTTGCGCACTTGAAAGAGCAAGGGGGTAAAGGACCTCACCTCATTGTAGTACCGTACGTTCACAGCATCTGCCCCACTCTATTTTACTCATGTAAATTTAGGTCATCAACGCTAGAGAACTGGTGCAGAGAATTCGCTCGTTTCGCTCCTTCAATCGAGGTCCAGACATACTATGCGGACAAAAACCAACGGCCTCTTCTCCGGCAAACCCTCCTAGACAGTCAAAGATGCCGGAGTAAAACTTCTGAAGGCTGGGAAGTCTTGATAACAACGTATAACCTGGCCCAAGGTGATGACCGGGATCGTTCATTCTTCCGGAAGATTAACTGGGATGTACGTCTACTTCTTGTTCCTGCACGAGCTTGAACTGACTTGTTGCATATGGCAGTGCTGCGTCTACGACGAAGGACATGTCCTCAAAAATTTCCAATCACAGCGGTATCAATCTCTCCTCAAATTTGGGTCGCACTGGAGACTGCTTCTCACAGGAACCCCCCTACAAAATAATCTACAAGAACTTGTAGTATGTTTGTTCTGACCTTGCAATGTGTCGTCACTCAGTTCAATTTTGTCGCAGTCATTGTTGAATTTCATTCTACCCAAACAGTTTGCTGGTTCGATTGATTCACTACGTGCTATATTCAAAGTCAAGGGAGACACCAAAGTCACTTTACTTTCTCAAGAGCGTATTTCAAGGGCCAAGAAGATGATGACACCCTTTGTTTTACGCCGACGAAAAGACCAGGTGCATACTATATCGTTGTCGTCCGTCACATTTACGTCGTTTAATACCAAAGACAGGTGCTGAAGGATTTGCCAAACAAGACTGAACGCATTGAATGGTGTGATATGACTGACCTGCAACGATCCATCTACCGGGAAACATTACAACGTTCTCGCAAGACCATTCTCGAAGTTCCAGCCGTGGATTTTTCCGAACCTACTCCTAGCAAACCTCTGAAAAAGTCAAAACCTGCTCTTCGGCAAAAAGAGAAATCATACTCTGAAAACAGTTCCAATGTCCTTATGGATCTCAGGAAAGCCGCTTCGCATCCCATGCTTTTCCGCACTAAATTTACCGATGAAACCTTGACGGGTATTACCAAACAACTCCTGAAAGAACCTGATTTTAAAAGGCGAGGGGCGATTTTCGATCTTGTCAAGGAAGATATGTCGGTCATGACTGATTCAGAACTTCAAGTATTCTGCGCGTCATACAAAGTTTGCATTTTGCCATTTGTTTTCCCTCTCCGTTTATTGATTATAAACCTCCAGTCCACCCAAAAGTATCTTCAAGAACAGGAGTGTTATGTGGATGCTGGAAAGGTGCAAGCGCTTCTCGGCCTTCTCGTCGACTATACCCAGCAAGGGAGGAAAGTTTTAATTTTTTCTCAAGTAAGCACCACATCTTGAATCAGCATGTCCTGTATTTCTGACTTACTCCTCAGTTTACTCAAATCTTGGATATTCTGCGCGTAATATTAGACCACCATCACTACAAATTTTTGATACTTACGGGTAGTACCCCCGTGGATGTTCGCCAAAGTCTTGTTGACGAATTTACTGAGGACGAATCAATATCTGTATTTCTGTTATCAACTAAGGCTGGCGGTGAGCACTCATTTTCTTTGTGGCTCAATTGTGAGGATAAATACCGCCTACATTTCCAGGTATGGGAATCAATTTGACAGCAGCATCTGTTGTAATCATGTGTGTCCTCCCTTTGCTCCCGTCTGTCCGGTCGGTTGACTCTGGAAATCAGGTTTGATCAAGACTTCAATCCTCACAACGACCGGCAAGCGCAAGACCGAGCCTATCGAATAGGTCAAAAAAGAGATGTTGAGGTAGTGAAGCTGATCTCCAGGGGTACCATCGAAGAGGACATGCTTCGCCTTGGGGAAACTAAACTCGCCCTTGATGAGGCCGTCGCTGGAGACACGGAAGAGAAGGAAGAAAGTGCCCCTGAGCGAGCCATGAAGACTTCCTTGATGAATGTTCTAAGAGAACAATTTGAACGAGAGCAGACTGTGGGCTCAGCAGTGCCGTCGAAACGGTAAATTATACCTGTAGATTGGCGAACAGGACAACGCCTGCGCCTGACTGATAAACGGAAGGACTTATCTGTAATATGCAGTTACATCCCCCCCATTCTCTTGGAAATTTCGTTTCTTCAACATATTATGATGCGAATACAGAAAGCCCTCTTATCAATCTATCTACACTGGCCCTGAAATATTCGTTGTCTATCCCTTGTTCGCGAGAGTCCATTTTGACTAGGGGATTTCGGACGACGTATTCAAGAAAAGGTCCTACGTATATCTGACGCAGGACAAACCGCAACGAATCCGTTTTGGGGTCACTGAGCATTACAAACTTGTAGCCAGAGCTTGTTTCGAATAAGTGTAACTTGTACGCAGAAGTGCGATAATTGACGAATTGTTCGTCCCTGCTTGCGAAAGTAAATTTCGGTGACTAAGACGTATTGGATTTCTACGTACCTCCCAGATAATTTCTTTATCATATTACGCAATGAGATGACGACACCATATACCAGTTTCGCTTCCTCGTCGAACGGCAAACCTGTGCTCGATGTACCTTGCACTGCTCGTTGATTCGAAGCTGAAGCGCTTTGATTGGCGCCCGCATTTAATGCTACAACGATCCCTGTGGAAGATGATAGAGTATTACGAGGGCTGCTGTATGCAGATGAGCTGGCGACAATCCCATCTGGGTTAGGCGGAGGTGTTGCGGAGACTGCTTGGGAGACGGCGGGGAGAATCCCTCCTTCTACAGCTGGTTTTGGGCGCTTCTTCCTATGCCAATCCTGATAATAAACGCATATACAATGTCTGCACAGCTAATTCGATGTATATCTCCAAAATTGTGAGGTAGTTAGACCCACCTATCATAGATATAGAGGCTATGAATCGTCATCGTAGTTGAGAGGTAAGTAACTGAATCACATGACTGTATTGCTTGTGGAAGCTTAGTCGTGCTTGGGTTGAAGGAGCATACCAAGCAAGAAAGTTAAGAGACGCTCAAGAATGCAACATCAGTGATCACTCACAACGCGCAATAACCATGGCCAGCGCTGGATTAGGTGTTCCCATTAAACTTCTTCACGAATCTCTGGGACATGTCATCACCGTCGAACTCAAGACGGGACAACTCTATCGAGGAAAACTGGCAGAAGGTACATTTCATGTTGACGACCTAGGCAATTTCATCTAACTCACGCTTTCCCTCTGCGCACTATTCGATGATTGATAACTCAACTCACCAGCTGAAGACAATCTGAATATTTCGTTGAAAGATATAACTGTAACTGGTCGCGATGGCCGTGTATCTCAGCTGGAACAAGTCTATATCCGGGGAAGTATGATTCGTTTCTTTATTGTACCTGACATGCTGCAGAATGCGCCCATGTAAGTCCCATTTTCTAGGTCCTAATCACGCTTTGAAAATCTATTAATCAATGTTAATGCACTTTCACAGGTTCAAGCGAGTGGGGCCGAACGCGATGAGAGGACGAGGAATCGGCACAGCACGAGGACGTGCTACAATTATGCGGGGTGCGTCGTTTTGGTTGTGCGATATTAACGGCGATAACTCATTTTATCTTCACTCTATCCGCTTTTGTTTATTCGTTTCCTCTCTGATAATCTCTAGCAAATGGTATGCTGATTTTTTTTTTGTTCACGGCCTGTCTATGGCCTGTCCATGGCTTGCGCTTCCATCAGAATTATCTGATAAACGATTCTTTCCCTGCAGCTCGACGTGGTCGTGGTGTCGCGCCACCAGCAAGGGGAATTCGACGTTAATTATTTTTGCTGGCCGAAGAGACTCAGGCATTGTACGACAGGATTACTCCTACTGCTACTCATCAGCTTTTCGATGGGCTTGACATCAAAAAATCTTGCAATTGGTCTATATTCGCGGGTTTACGAGCTAGAAGTACATCATAAATGCTAGCGATGTTGCGACATACCATAGCCAATGCCAAATTTGCCATTGAAACTGTACATGATTGATAGCTCATCGAACATTCAAATTCTAGAAAACAATGCTAGTATGATATTCATATTCTTTCTATCAGTAATTTTTATGATAACTTGATTCGGAACGGAATAGAAGAACCAAGAGAACGGGATTATGACATGGCCTTCCCAAGGTCTTCCGGTCGCTACGACTTTGTCAGTTTAGCAGTCTTGGCAAGAACCTCTTTTCTTTTCCAGCTTCGCGGACTTCTGACTTCGACACACCTCAAAGGCTGTGTTGTCTTCTATTGTATCTGAAAGGCTGTGTGCTTCGGTGTTCTGTCCGAGATTCATGGTCCGTATGAGACGTTCGACATTAAATGAAGGGTAGGTTGACCGTTCGCGGAATAAGGGGACAACAGAACCGAATGACACATGTGGATTTGAAGTATAGAACTTATCCCGATACTTGAGGTGAAATGGAAGGTGTTCATTCAAGGTGCCGTACGAGTGGTGATCAACTAGAAATCCGATACTCTGCCTTTGAAACTCCAATCGCCTCCCGGATCGGCTGCAGAATGAGTTATAGGTTCGCGTTTAGGGCCACCTGTTTCTCCTGTAGTCGGATTCACATCTCCTTCGAATTCAGGCTTTACGGGCTTGCGGGCATCGGGATGAACAGCGAGACTGGGTGAAGCATGGAGCGTCAGCGGGGCAAGCGGTGTCTGCGCCTTGCGCAACAGTTCTTCGAATTCACGTTGTTGGTTTCGGGGAAGAGGCAGCGGCGCTGGCCGGTTCATCGATACATGACGAATAAAAGGTTGTTGCAGACGGATGGACGACAAGCGTATCATTTTGTGCAGAACTCAGGAGTGGTCGCCGCGGATGACATATACTAATACTGATATCACGTGCAATAACAGTGTTTGGAGACTAAGTATAGCTTTGTTGTTGTGCTCACGACTCACCTCCATGCCACTCATCAGCGACACGGCTCCTCGAGACCGGAAGCAAAAGAAGGACAGAGCATGCGACGCATGCAGACGCCGGAAAACTAAATGTGACGGATCCTCTATGCTTAATCATGTGTGCTCGAACTGCATACAGAGTGGTAAGCCATGCACATATGTGTGAGTGTCGAATGATTCACCTTGCCATGAAGTATGACTTATGTTCTTCCAGTGAAGCGTCTACACCTCGCGCACCACCCAAGGCGTCTGTACCACCATATGCTGCTGGAACAGCACCTCGTTAAATAATATCTTTCTAGTTATATTACAACCCTCGAGGACAGAATGGAAGCCTTAGAGGCACTGCTTCAACAGGTCCAAATTTCCAACTTCTCTTCTGCCTCCATAGTGTCTCAACATCAAACTCCCAGATTCGTCCTGATCAGAATTTTTCGGAAGAGTTGGGACCACCTGTCATTCGAGGCTCATGGAAAACTCAAGATGGATTTTTGGATGAACCTTCGACTTCTTTTCGTAGAAAATCCCCTATCGCTAACAACATCTTACCGCCGCTTCTCATACCATATCAGTTTACCAGCAAGCATCCTAATCCAAACCAAAACAATGTTCCAAATGATTCTCAATCGCCGCGCTCCACTCACCTGATATTCCGGTCCAAGCTTCCTTCCAAGCGCACGCGCACCGGCTTAGTTTTTGACGAACAGTTTTCTTCGTCCTCAGAAGAATCTTCGGATGAAGCGTCTTCTTCCTCCGAGCAAGTGGAGGAAACGGTGGTTACATCACTGGATGGCAGAGAAAAGATAACACTGGTTGCCTCCGAAAATGACGACACCGCAGAGGAAGCTAATATCAGGTTTCATGGTCGAAGCAGTACGGCCGGTTTGATCGAAACTACGAGGCAGTTTAAGCACATGCATATCAGGGATGTCGCGAGCTTGCCAGAGGGAGCTTCGCCTATTCACAACTCCACTCCAGTATTCCCGGATAACTTGACAGTATCCCAATGGAGGCGCCCTCTATTTTGGAAAAGACCGGTGGTGTGTAGTGTGATCCGCTGTTTGCTGGGTTGAAAGCTGACCATGTTAGTGGGAGAATTCACATGAAGCTCACCGTGTCGAATCTTTGGATAGACTTCGGAGCTTCCTTGAATATTTTCCCTCCCCCGATTTGGCGCAAACTCTCATCAATTTGTACTTTCAGAATTCCAATCTAATTTTTCCTCTGCTTCATCGTCCAACCTTTAATCGGCAATGGAAAGAGCAGTTGCATCATCGAAATATATGGTTTGCAGGCGTTTGCTTACTGGTCTTTGCAGTTGGTAGCCGCTGGTGTAACGATGACAGGGTATTACCCGAGTTATCATCTGAAGGAGACCCGAAAAAATTGAATTGGGGAAGAGCTGGTCGTCAATATTTTGATATGGCAGTTGGTAAGCGATTCAAAGTTATCCCCTCCTCTTGTCTGATGTAATCAGAAATTCATCTCATCAGGCAAACTTTCTTTCACCCTACTTCTTTGTTTGAAGTACAAACATATGTGGTGTGTCTTCCTCGCTATTACCAAACAGCACCTTCATAATTCTACTCGCAGCTTATGGGATTGTATCTACGAAGCACCGCGGTTTATCCCATTGCTTGGACTGTCATTAGTGTGGGCCTTCGAAAAGTTCAGGATATCGGAGCACATCGGAAAAAGGTATATCGAGCGGAACCAAATATTGACGATGAACTATGGAAACGTGCATTCTGGCTTCTCGTCGTGCTTGATCGTATCGGGGGTGCTGCCCTTGGACGTGCTTGTGGCATATCAGAGGAAGAGTAAGCATTTTCAGGACTCTCTGTGTTCCATGAAGTAATTACACCGCCTAGTTTTGACGTGGATCTCCCGCTGCAAGTCGATGACGAATATTGGACAACTCATCAAAAATTCAAACAACCGCCAAAAATTCCATCGAAACTGACAGCATTTATCCAATTCATCAAGCTAACCCAAATAATGGCATTTACTATGAAAACACTTGCAAGTATCTGTCTCAACTGGTTTATATGCAAGACCTGACATCTATACAGTATGCAATTACCAAATCCAAGATTTTTAACGGTGCAAATTCAGTAGACCAGAACTCCATGACAAAGCAGATTTCGTTGGCCATGGCCGAGTGGCTAGAGTGCCTACCACAATATTGTAGGCAATCGTGATTCAATCTCTCATTCTGATACCTGATGAACTTATTGTTAGTGCAATGGCACGATACAATCAAAAACCCAGCATTCTTAATGCAATCTGCGGCGCTCATTACCTTATACCACCTTACACAAATACTCATCTGGCGTTCACTTATCTCTCTGCCACGCCTTCATTCACCTCATCAACTCATAAGTCCCGTTGGATCCACTCCCGTGTCATTGATAACAGATCCAGCTATCAATTACTGCATCGAAGCAGCCCTAGCTTGTGCTCGTATAGTCGAGGTCCAGTTGCGACTCGGCTTCCATTTGTTTTTTATCCCTGGTATCATCAACGTATCATACACATGTGCAGGTCTACTCTCTGTCAGTGCTTGGAATCTGAAAATCCAGGAAAAAGAGTTTGTCAATGCCTCAATCCCAGATTTGAAGCCATCACTTTCAAGTCGTATCGAAGAATGTTTTACTAGTGCGAAGATATTTTTGCATGCTCTTGAAGCGGTCAAGGATCACTGGGAGATCGTTGAAGTATTGCTGTAAGTAGCATAACCTTTTCCCTTTTCTGTCAGTTTTTTGTCGCCTTTCCAACTCCCCTGTAGCATCCCAACTGATTCGTCTATTTTGTGATCCAGGCAAGAATTGACACAATCTTTGGCTGGTCTTGAAACTGGGCCTTCTAATCACGACGTTGATGAGACCGACGATTTGAAGAAACCTCGCTCGAGATCTTCCGCTCGTGGTCCGCAGATCTTTACACACGTTCGATACAGCACGGATGCCAATGAAGTATTAATGTCCAGTAATCGACAACGCTCGCCGAGAGAATACGTTCACCATGCA
Source organism: Hypholoma fasciculare (assembly GCA_016801325.1). NCBI lineage: Eukaryota > Fungi > Basidiomycota > Agaricomycetes > Agaricales > Strophariaceae > Hypholoma > Hypholoma fasciculare. Next base: position 16,622 of record JAEKIV010000304.1, read on the forward strand.
GCCCCACATAGTCACGATTCTGATGTGGCTGCATTACACTCTTTTACAGACTCGGAGCCCGGTGGCGAAATCCCCGTACCGAACTCCTCTCTTGTGCCTGATGCCTGGAGACAATCAGAAACGAAGTTGAGGCGTTCAATTAACACGTCACCCGTCGACGAGCGATTCTCTCTAAGCTCTCCAATATCGGCAAATCCAACGTCTTGGCATGAGCGGGGTATCCCTTACATCAGCTCCATGAGACGTGCGTCCTCCTCGTCAAGTATGCGGGTTCAGTACAACCGTCATGCGGCGCGGGATGAAGACATGCCCAGTACCAGACCATCTTTGCGGCCGCCAGAGTCGGCTGTTAGATATGATGATACTGGTAGATACAATGACCGCGGCATACATTCGGATGACCGTGTGTATCTTAGCACCGTGCGTTACACGACACAAGCACACCAGCGACATGGTCCATACCAATCACCACGAGGCTCACTAGATGGCGAACAGCGTCGGTATGTATTAGCGTCATCTAGCAGATAGGACAACACTTATAAAAACGCAGTGAAGATGGCCTGAGTGACCGTCCTGATCGCGATGCATAGATCCGAGGGCGGCAAGCACTTTGAAAATACATACCCGATATCCTCGTGAAGCGAGCAATGTGCCTCGTCGGTGTAGATCAAACTTTGTACGGGGAAGAAACGTTTGAGGCTTCTGAAAGCCCAATGACTTTCAATTAAATGATCTTGTTCCTAGGCACTGATTTTGTAGGAGATTTTTCGATTACGATCATTCCTTGTATTTATTCAACTGTACTCAAACTGCCCCTACAACAATTGGTTTTTCTTTCACAGGTGGGAGGAGATATCACCTTAGTGTCGATTATTATGTAACAAGATTGTTGGTAAACTTGGCAATACCTACCTTGCTGTGAACGGAGGGGAGAATGCGCTGCTTGAGCAATATCGAAGTCAATGTATCTACTCGTGATTTCCTAAGAATACAAGCTAGCATAATGAAAGTAATGATAGTGTGATCAAACCACTGGAAAATGTTGTCAGTACCTGGCCAAGTCCACGGAGAGTAAAATACGCACGAAGGACGGCATTTATACAGCCATCGTTTTCAGGATTGTTGGTGATCTGAGCGTATTTTCCAAATACGACTTTACCACCTGCTGTGACGAGACCAAGCTCAGAAACATTCACTTCGATGACAGTACCCTTAGTCATGACCCCTAGTTGAGTGTACATGGGCGACTGCGGGTTCTTTTTAACGCCGAGAATCGCGAGCTGGAATGTAGCTTTTAGGTCCGCTATAGTTGCGTGAATTAGACATTAAAGATACTAAAAGATGACCGCAAACGCACGATGTGTAACATTGGCCTTTTTGTAGCGTAGAGCCATTGGCCGAATGAATCTCTCCATCTTAACGGGCTTTCTTGTAAAGCCTTCCCCAACGAATGTAGCTTTTGTGACCATGCGCTTCCATGCTTTACTCTTGCTCTTCCCGGTCTTCAATACCTTGAACATCTCGTCTTCAGCAATGCCTCTGACTTTGGGCAATGGCACAGCATATTTAGCGGCCTTGTCCTTGCGCTTCTGCTTGATTGCACTCGATAGTGCTTTGGCATCCTTCTGTCCCTCGCGATCGAGCAGGTACGTGGGGAGAGCGCCGTCAGGTACTGTTCCAGAGTCTGGTTGCTTGACGTTCCGCTCGTCATGAGCTTTTAGCGTCTTTTTCATCTGGATCTTCTCTGCATGACGCTTCGCGTGAAGGAGTTTGCCCCTGATGCCGAAGGCCTGCTGCGCTATGGCTGATGACTTATGGGCGAGACGGGCCTCACGCTTGCGCCTGCGGGTCGAGGAATTCTTGAACACAGTGAGAGGCTAGATGAAATTTATAACACATACTTGCGCTCAAAATGATCAAGACGGCGACCATGCCGTTTGATGGACTCTTCGATATACTCGTTCTGGATAACTGTAAGAAGGGGTCGAAAACAGTATGAATGAACAAATCACCTGGGGCTGTAGGCGTAAAGTGTGAGCTAGCAACTTGGACACTAGAAATAACTTGACTTGCCATGGCTGGAGAAACGAGAAGGCGAGCCAAACAAGCGTCAATATGCACTGAAGAAAGTGAACGGTTGTGGCACGTGGACGGTCTTCAATCTGCAACGCACTTAAATATGTGGCAGCAGGACAACAACCCCTATGCCTCCTCCTCAAATTACTACCCCCAGCAACAACCCGCCGAGCAGCTCCAGTTCTATGCACAGACTCAGGACTATTATGCTGCGTCCAGATCCAGCCTCGACTCTCAAGTCCAGGGATCCATGTCGCAGCCAGCTTTCGGCGGAAACATACAGAATCAGGGAGCGTGGTGGACCGCATTTGGGACGGGCGGCGTGGAAGGAGAGCCCCCATTACTCGAAGGCAAGCTCTCCCAACCTCTGCTTTGTGGCTAATGTTCAACGTGCTAGTCGCGTCATGCAGAACTCGGCATCAATTTCCATCACATACGCGATAAATCATTGACTGTGCTCAATCCGCTGCGTCGCGTCGACGAGCATATAATGGATGATGCAGATCTGGCTGGCCCAATATTTTTTATATTTTGCTTTGCTATATCGTTACTTTTCGTAAGGAACAAAAACCTCCACGTCAACGGACTTGCGCTAATTAGCTCCGCAGTCTGGAAAGTCTAATTTCAATTACATCTATGGCGTCGGCCTATTTGGCTCAGTCTCTCTGTATACCCTCCTTAACCTCATGTCGGAACAGGGGATTGATGCATATCGCGTTGCCTCGGTATTGGGCTACTGCCTATTGCCTATGGTCGGCGTAGGTGCAATCAGTGTCATGGTAGCTTTGGAGTGCGTCGAATAATTGCTCATATTGCACGCCAATGCGCTAACATCTTTTTAGTGGAACGTTTGGCTACTTGCTATCCACATTATCTATTCTGTGGTGCACATACGCAGCCTCTGGAATTTTTGTCGCCGTCCTACGCATGTCGAACCAGCGGCTTCTTGTCGCATACCCGATTGGTCTTCTGTACGGATGTTTTGCCCTCCTAAGTATCTTTAATGGCACGCAAAAATAATACAAGTCATGATATTCACTGCACTTATACAAGGATATTTCCTTGCTTGCAAGAGGTCTTGGGGTGTATCAATAACCATGCAAAGTTAAATTACCGTAGCATTTCACTTTGTTAATACTCTTCACTCATTCTCTCTTATTCAATTCTTATTATTAATCTAGATGCTCTTCTTCCTGACATACTATATGGCACTTGTGTAGACATTTTTGCAAGCAGGGCAAAAACCGCAGTTTATGCCCGTGTTATCATGGATGTCACTATCTACTCCAATAGGCTCTAAAGAGAGTCCAAGTCCGTGGATTTCTTCATGCCAGCGAGCAACTGCTGACTGTATACTTTCAATAAAACCTCCAGGATCTCAACCAGTGGTCGCGCCGCATATTCATTGACGTATTGGGGCAGTGAATCTTCCAAGTTGAAACCTGCCTTTTTCATGAAGAAGGGATGCATGACATCAGGAGTGGCATCGCCAAGTTGTCGCATGGTCAGGCGCTCAATATGACGATTGCGAGGGCGGTAGATGATGTTTGCATGCTTATTGAGGTCCTGTGAGGAAGTTGGCTCGATCGCTTCTTTGGATGATGGGAGCTGGAGAGGAGAGGGCGCCGCTTGCCCAAGCGGCGATAATGGCGTCTGCTCTCTGGCTGATAACGGAGACTTGCCGTGCTCCACCCAGCCAAGGCGACTGGAAGACGGCGAAAAGGCGCTCGCACCGCCGGATGGCAGAGTAGCGGACCGTGGAGTGTCCGTAAGTAATAATGGATCTGGAATCTTCTTTTTCCTTTGTGAACCAGTCATGACATTCGAAGCGGCGCCAATAGATGTCCGCCAGTCCTCGGTCGCCCGGACCTGTTCCATCTCCCTCGTCAAGTTCTTCCGAAGAATAGTCAGCCATGAATACAGAGACATGTTGAGAGTGATGTAGATATCCTCAAATGCTTTCATCCCCTCCCGACGCACAAATTCACTGTAGAAATCGTATACAAGGACTTTTGCTGCATCTTCCATGAGTTCTTCACTAATCATATGCATTTTCATGGACGGCAGTCCCACGATTATAGCTTCGGTCGCATCTTTGAATAAGGTTGACAACCAGTCTTGGCCGTCTTGCCCATCGACCAGTGTTAACGATATTGGCACTGCATGCGCAACTTGTGTGTATTTGGAGATGACCATCGAAGAGAACGAAAGGTGTAAATCTCGATTCGCAGCGGGAACGTCGGCACCAACAACACCACTCAACCGAGCGCGGACGTCCTGTCCTATAAACTGGGCAATCTCCATGTCCCTCATGCTACGTGGGAAGACGATGAGGCGCAACACGTCAAGCTGGAGGTGCATGTGCTGCCTGATAACATAGGAAAGATCTGTTTCGGCCTCTTTGAATCGAGTGCGAGCGGAATGTAGCATAGCCTCTGCAACGGCCGACAAGGGGTTATCTGGTTTTGGCGTGCGAGTGATGCGGAAGGTCTGGGATTCTCTTGCTGCTCCTTGGCGTTGTGAATCTAGGTTTGCCTTGAATTTGTTTGCATAAGATAATAGCTTAGGGACAGTTCCAACATTGACTATTGTAATGATTTCGGAGCATCTGATGCTAAAAGACAATTCGAGCGGCCGTGACCTGTCTTCAAAATGAGAAATTTTGGACCAGTCGTCGAGGATCTCCACTTCCAATGGCTTAGCGCTGCACGTACTGACTTCAGCTTCCGGAAGTCAGATCCAAGTAATTTTTCTCACCGGTAAAGCAACAACTGCTGATGATCAGACTCAAGGGTGACTGACAATGAGCCACTGGTCAATCTAAGCTCTAACATGTTGCTTCGTCCTTGGTTAGCTCGCAGAGTATCTTCTGATCTTCTTATCGTCTCGAAGACGCAAGAGGACACGCTGGCTCGTCCGGACATATTACCACGAGCTAAGACGGAGACGTCTCCTATGTGTAGAAGGACCTCCTTTATATCATCTGTCAACTTGGTCCTAAAGGCTGATTGGTGTAGCTCCAGTTTGATCTTCGTTATAGATTGGCCAAGGTCTACATCCAGTTGTATCTTGCGGATTCGAAGCAGCACAACCGTGGAGAATCCGTTTTGTCGTTGTACATCAGATGGTTCAGCCGGAAAATTTGCCATCGCCTGAACTGGGGTCTTCGGCTCCACGGCCGACTGGTTATTGAATATCGGTATGCGGTCGAGCCAAACTGCCTTGAAACAAAGGATATCCTGCAAACGCGAAAAGCGGACCGCACCCAAAAACTCAGTATCCAGAACAATGGATATCGAATTGAGCGTGTGTCCCGGTTCAGATTCCATTTTAGCGAATGCGACGGAAAATGTGAGATTTCTAGCGTCTAATCTGACGCAGTCGTCACTGAGGAATCCATGTTTCAGCCCAATGGTAAGGCCCCCTACACTGCCGAAGAAAGAAATCTTGTGTGCACCAGGTGATATATTGACGACGAATCCACCACTTTCCCAGTGCAAGCCTGCAACAACATTGACATCAGGTTGACAGGTTAATTCAAGTTTGGACTTGTCGATCCGCAGGCTGAATGAGATTTGCATGCTTGAAACTACACGCGTGTCATCATCTTTCAGCGGCAGTGAAGAGGTCGAAGGGCGTGATGATAAAGGTGGCGGTTTTAAAACCAGAGGGCTAGCTTTCCTCATCCGCACTTCAATATGATCAACGAGTTCGGTCAAGAAAGGCAGCAATGATGGTCTGAGGGTGTTTTGACTAGAGAAAACTGTGCTGTTAAACATGAGTACGGATGGTTCGCATTCAACGTCTTGGAAGGGCTTCTGGGGCGCAGAGGGGGCCCGATATTCACCCCAAACTGAAACAATGGGAAGATTGAACACTTCTGCGCCCAGAGCCAGGATCTGGTCGTCGGGTATATCTAAAACATTACTTGATGCCAGGATATTTGTCTTAAACAGCTGGCTAGCAAACTTGCTATAGAGCCTGACTTTACCACTGTGAAAGACCAGCTGCGAGAATATGTTTGGCATAGGCGTAGCAGTATACCGTTTTTCAGGTACAGGTTTTGCAATCTCCATAGTCGGGATTGCCGTCATGGGCGTCCGGGGAACATTTGTGGACAGACGTTCCACTCTTTCTTTGCCTTGCCGATATACGTCGATCAAGGCGAACACATAACTGGATATTGTAGAGTCAATATCCAGAATGAAACCACTGACATCTGCTTTAATCCATATCTTTCTCGACGCTCCAACGATTGATGAACGAAGCTGAGCCTTCATATCTGGGTATAAAAGCCAGTTCCTCGTTTGATGGTTCTCTGCTTTGAAGTCCTCTGGAGATGATTGTTTAAATCTGATTCAAATTAGATAAATTGTATATGCGACTGAAAGACATAGACCTACCCGGAGATGAATTGGAGTGAAAGGTGTTGCATGTCAGCTTGCCCAGTCTCTCCTCGATGCGTCTCAAATTTGATCGAGCGTATTGAAAATAAGAAAGCTCGCATGTCGATGAGTTCCTTGTCTTTGGATTGCGAGAATTCCAGTTCTTCACTGTGAGTAAGCGGAAATGCCACCCCGACATTGTTTACGGATACAGTGATTATTAAATCGGTAATCCAGGACGATTTCTCGAGCTGTGACTCGCCAACACTCGCATCAAAGGTGCGAAGAATGCGTGCGGTCTTCTCCTTAAATGCTGCAAGTTCCAAGGCTCGCTGTTCTTGGCGTTCAAATAACTCAGCCTAAGGATTCCAAACTCATTAACGAAACGACATCCGTAAAGCAAAATAAGACTTGCCTGTAAGTTGTCGATGAAGTCACCGAATTCACCTATTGAGCTGGGTTGCATGACTGCGTGGATTTTGGTAATGGACAATTTGAGGACTTTATCACTGGTCGCATCTTGCGCAGATCCACTGAAGTTGAAATCGATAATGACGAAGGCAGATTTGTGATTTCGGTTGAATACAGTTCTCTGACGACTGCTTATCCGGGGTGCCAGAGACAATGCTAAATCAGACAATCCCAGATCCCAAGACCAGCCGTTTACATTGCTAATTTCACCATTGATATCCTGACATTCGAGTAGAACCGTAGATGAAATTCCCTCCAACCCAATGCGAAAGCCATGCATTTTGAGATGACCTTCAAAGTGTAGATGAGATTCCCTGGTGGAATGTTTGGGGCTGGATATGGTACTGTTGGAGCGGTTCTGCTGTGCCAACGTCATAAGGTCATTGAAATCTTGGCCAAATTTTTGTTGCACGGCAAGCAAAGTATCCCAGTGAGAGGGCTTAACTTTGACTTCTATGTAATCAAAAAGGACAAGAGTATGGACTGTTGTTTCATCTGAGTTTCCGGCCAGAGAAAGTGGAGGAAGCATGAGATTGATACGGGAGCCAGTAGAGATTTCTTTCAGGCTGGTAGCAGAAGACACTTTGAGGACCATGGAAGCAGTTTGTAAACCGAACGCATACATCTGTCCAGCCATCAGTGAACCCGAAGACTGTACGTAGGCAACTGTTTTATGGACTTCCCATGAAAGCCATGTTCCATGCATCACTTGCAAAGCAATTTCGAAGTGGCTAACCTGACCATGGATTTGGATCTGAATACTGGGAATCTGACGTGGTTGCATCAGTGGGTCAGGTTTGATGGACCCTGTATTGTATTCAGATACCAGATTTTGTAAAGCTGCCTCCATTCCCGGGAGGTAATCGGCCCTCCATTGTCCAACAAAATGGTAGAGTCGAAGCGCGCTACGTGGAACGTGCAGCCGTATGCCTTCTAGTCCCAAAACTAGCTTCAAACTTCTCCGAACCCCAGAGTCTATGCGGAGAATTAAGCTAGTGCGGCCTCCAGTGAAAGCAAGAGCAGCCAATATGTCTGAATCAATTTCTTTTGTCGGATCTGCTGGTGACCGAGCTTGCAAATATAGCTTTTCAAATGTCAAACTCTGCTGAAATGATCGTGTATTGTGGATACCAGAAACCAAGATGGTGGATGTTGCTTGAGCTCCATTGATCCCTATCACGAGGATAAGATTTTCTGCTGCTGCTTGTATACGCAGATGGTGGACAGTAACCATAATCTCCAAAAAGTAAATTTTCGATGCGGTGAGTTTGTCCAGGGACTCCGGGAGGTTTGGCTGCACAGCGGGGTCATTGGTCTCAGGACGGAATTGTTTGTTAATTCGGAGGACATTTCCAGCAAAATGCATGAGTTGGGGGGATACGGCCAACGAAATTTCACCTAGCGATACAATCAAAATTATATTGCGTAGAATTTTGGCGGATTTTGCGCGCAATGATGTTTGCGAGGCACTGGATGAGTTAGCTAGGTTTGCTTGAACGAGGCTGGATGGTTTAGTTTGAAAATTAATACTCAATTCACTGATAGTAAGTCGACTGGAAGATCCTCCACTCGGATCGAGAATAGTCGCAGTAGTCCTCAAAATCTGAATCGATGCCCGATCTACGGGCTGTTGGGTGTGGGTGGATTTCTGAGATTTGACGTTTGGCGGGAAGAACATAGAGTCCATTGACGATAAGTGCTCGATACCAAGAGAGTCTGGGTCAATTATGGCTAGCCTTGATTCAACAGCAGATATCAATTCACTCGAAGATACGACCTCAGATGAGCTGTCGGGTTGAGGTATTGAAGATTGTATGTTCCATAAACAGTTCTGAAGATGGTATAGAAATTTGAAAGCGGCGTCTGTTCGAAGTAAATGTGGGACTCCATTTTGAACAAGATAAGACGGTTGGATAGTCGAAAGCGGGTCAATGATGGAGTCATGTTCAGAAGCTTTTAATATGTATGAAATTATCCTTCTTTCCGATTCTTCGTGTCGGCCTCTGAGTTCATGGAATAATCGTAAGAGTGCCGACCCCGCTGACGCCAGAGCAAAAAATGTCGCCACAGTAAACTCTGGCCCACGATGACCAATTTTGATAGCTATTTCGTCGAGCTTTGACGACAGGACACATCTGGACAATTGGAAAGAAAAGAGACAAATAGTGATCGCCACGATATTCGAGTCAGTAGCGCTGGAGGATACGCTGCGCTTGTCAATTGGCATGTCCATTACTGTCACAGCCTGTTCCAAGGAGATTTTGACAGTCGTTGATTTTTGCCCGAAAATACCTCCAAGTCGAAGCCCAGACAGATTACAGGTGATTACGCTTACGACGTCCAAATTAGAAGGGGTGGTTGAGTGCATTGATTTATTCATGTCAGGGTGGCCATCATCCGACATTGCAATATGTTGCATGACTTGAAGGATCGCGTGCGGCAAATCGACATCCAGCACCAAACATACTTTGGACTTTTTCATCAAAGCTTTACTGATAGCTTTCGCCAGTAGGGAGTCGATGTATAACGCTGGATCAGAGGTCTATTGCAATCGAATGAAAAAGAAAAACAGCCGAAGATCGTGTAAACTTACAATGTTCTTGATATCCTCCTCGAAATAAAGTGCCGCTTGAAGGAGAAGCGGATTAAACACCACCCGCAGAGGTTCGGCAAACCTGATTCGCAAAGTAGTGACGTCCTCAGACTTAGGCACATCCTCTGGGTACTTGAATAAGAGAGGATTGGTAGCTGCTTTATCGAGGGTTTCTGATCGTTCAGGGCGCATGAAAGAAGGGCCTTCCTGGAATTTTCAAATGTGAGGTACGGTTCAGTTGGAAGTGTGATAGCTTGCCTTGCTCAAAATGTATGCTGGACCTTCCCATGTTCTTACACCATGTTCCCAATTCAGGACGTAATGTCTGAGTATCGGAGAATAAAATGACATGAGGGAGCTGTTCGGATGGGTACTAGGAAGGCCTTCAGAAAAGATTAGGTATATCTGGCATATTGAAGATATATACAACCTCACCATCAAAGTCTGACCACTCATCTCCGCTAGATTCGCCCTCTGTAAGGTCGGCATTGTCTGATTCGTCCCCGCTTGACAGAGTAACGTCATCCTCGGGTCCCTGTGTTACAGGAGTCGAAGTACGGGTCCTCCTAGTATAAGATCAAAAGCAGAACAAACGAACCAAAAAAATGTGTAATCTCTTACGCTAACCGAGCGTCTCGATCTGCCTCTGAAATCCATTCCTCACCGTCAGAGTCCGATAAGTTAGCCAATGTAGAAAATCTTGAGGAATATCGCCTCGGAGCTGGAGTATCCAATTCTGGTGGTCTGCCAGTTCTAGTGACGTTGTGGGTGACATTGGGTAATCTTGGCTGAGGAAGATAGATACTGCTTCTGTGAGACATACGATCTATAAAAATTTCATTAGACGTCTTTGGTGTATTAAACAAGTAGCCTACCCGATTGAGGGTTCATTTTGGTCCGCTGCCTCAACTGATTGAACATCAGCTTTGCTCGATTTGTTAATTTATCTTGTTCTTCAATAAAGGCGAGTTGATTACGAGTTATGAGTCGATGTCCCACTGGAGATGAGTAGATGTCTAAATACGCATCACCATTCACTTCAGCAGCTTCCAGCCAGGAATTACGTTCCATGTCCTTGGTCAGAAGTATGTTGCCAGAGATATGAGGCACCCTAAGGCTAATAACTCTGTGATATTGATGAGCTCCAAGATCATTGCTATCAAATTTGAGGCCTTGCGATAGCTTGAGTAACAGTGCTGCGTTTCCGGCTCTCCATGTAATTTCTATAGATTTAGTTGCAATCTTATAGAAGGTCACTGACGGATTACCAAGTTCAGACAACCGCCTGGTGATAATATTGAAAGAATAACTTACCATCCAAGTCCGCGTTGGGGACAAAATCATCTGCCGGTGCGTTTAATCGATCCACAAAATTCATTCGGAATGAATCGCCAGCAGCAGCAAGTAGCTGCGCCTCATTGGCGGATAATGAAGATTTGATTGTTCCAATTGCAATCTCCCAGATGCACACATATGTCGCTGTGCGCGGCTGCGGGCCGAACAATCGGTTGGCGGTGACATCAATGCCTAGACAAATTTTGATACTTATTCAGATATTACAAAAGAGGACACACCAACCGTCAATCAGAAGGACCTCGGAAGCGCTCTCTTGTGACCGGTCGGAATAGGTTCGTTTGATTGAACCAGTAATGGGATCCGTGTTTACAGACATATCTTACAAGAAGAGAAAGTCAGCTTTTCATTAGTCGACTCAGTAAGTAAACACACCCATATAGAAGTCGTGCACTCGTAATTGGACTTGTATTTCAGGCGCTGTCAAGACGACGTGATACGTATCTTTCTCAGCCGAGCCGAATTTTGAAGAGTGGATATCGGTGCTAGGTCCAATCAAGTTCACAGGTTGTATCACTTGGGCGGTTGCAATATTTAAGGACATCTCTACTTCAAGCATGTTCGCCTAACGGTTGTCTCAGAAACATTGTCCCAAGGAAAGTTGTTCACTGACCTTTCCCGGTCGATACGAAAGCTTTATAGGATCCCCGACCGGCAAATTTTGCTTCCGCTTGTCAAGGTATTCAGAAAGCGTTTGGAAGTGTGTAAATGACCCAATATAGTTATCACGTAGAATCAGGAAGTAGCGTATTGACCATCCGTACGCATAATAAGTGGGATTCCTTACCTGTGACATAAATCAGATCGAAAGAGTAAGACAGTAAAGAGTACACATACATCGAAATTCAACTTCAGATGTTCTACATTTTCGTCACGTGCTTCTGAAAAGTAGAGATACGACCCATTGACCTCGAAGGTCTTTGCTTTGAAGAGGTTCACGGCTCCAGGTGACATATGCATGGCGTGAATGTTCCATCGCGGCAGAGAAATATCAAGTACTATGTCGGGCGATGTGATGTCAAATCCAATGACAGTAATTTCAGATCTGAATTTATTCAGAGGAATGGTAGTGATTGACTTTAGATGTGGCCCTCGCAGTGTAGTCAAAGCTGATTTGAAGTTCAGTAAAGATGCTGGTCATGACGAAACAGGGTACGGCACCATTTTCTTCTCTAACCAGAGGCTTGTCGACGATGTTCTGATCATTAGTATACATATTTACCTCGAAATGGTGCATTTCCAATCGAAAAACATATATCATAGGTATGAACTTTTGATAATCAGCGGGAGGTCCCGACGCCCAGTCCTTGCCTAGATCCGTAAACATATTGACATGATCCCGCAGCAGAAAAAGTGAAGGTTGACGCAGATACATAGCTATTAGCCATGTGCGTTCGGCATCCCATTTCAGAGGGCTGGGCAATTCACAGCGGATCTAAACACAATCAGACGCAAGCGAAGGAACAGGGAACGACAGAACAAACTCGAGCGGATTCAGAAGTGATGAGACGGATGTCATTAAGACTCGAGGTGACGACCATAGTGTCAAGATGAACTTCGAGAGATGTTTCATATCCCCTGGGACCGATTACCATGGGCAATAGATAGTTGATTGAGGAGCGATCCCCAACCATTACGTTGATCGTTGCGGCCTCCCTTTTTCGAGGCCTTTGAGGCATCGCGACGACCCCATCCCATTGCCAATCCTGCGGATGGGTTAAAATAAATGTTTTATGTAATTAGACAAAAAGCACCTTGGATGCTTCACGAAAGGGAATATGCAATGAAGTTTCTTCGCGAAGTTCGATGAAAATTTGTAGTGATGTCCATGTCCGTTTGTCCCCAGGTTTGAGGCGATGGGTTACTTCAGAATCGCGATAAGTTGGGGGGAAAAAGGTACGCTGAAGGTCAGTCCTAAATGGTGTGAGAATGAAACATATATATGAAGAAGATAACGTACCTTTGTCGGTCCGACCATGGCCCATACCTCAAGATGCCGCCGTACACAACAACGGTAAATCCCCATTCAGGATCTGTGTCGCCGTTGCCAATGTCATATATTCCATGACCGCCAAATTGAGGTCGGATCGAGTGGGATGGAACTTCTCCAACAACATCCACGTAATAAGTAAGTTCAAGAACGGGTGCCTCCAATATTCTTCGCTCAATTACATATTCTATAACGGAGAAATCACGTCCAATTGGTGTACCTTCGTCTGTCGGTTTCTTTGACTTGCGGAACGGGAAGGCAGAAGTGTGAGTGCTGTCTTTGTGCCTCTGGGCGCGACGGGTGGCAAAATAATCTATGACCAATTTGTAAAGGCCAACTTGACGCCATAATTTCTGGAAAGTCCTATAAGATTGGGAGGATACATATTTTCGCAAGGTTGGCTGCCTAACAAAAATATTATTACTTGATTGCAGGCTCGCAAAAATCGGATTTCTCACAGTTTGATTCCGCTATGTACAAGTGCCCCTAGAGTCGCCATAGGATCGACATAATCTTCATTCTCCACGAATCGTATGCGATTACTCTGGAATTTGAAGCTATAAACTTGTTTGTAAAGGTCGAGCTTCGACCTAGACTGATGAAGATTGAGTAATTGTCCCTCGGCCTTTCTGGTAGAACCACAAACCGGAGATGTGCTATAGGTACCCAAAGCACTATGAAATTCGGCGACAAGAAGATCTGGAGTAGATGGGTTGCCCAAAATGATTGCACCTGTCTGCACATTGATTCCTAAAGGTAACAGATCTTTGGGGTCAAGAATGGGTAGCTGACGCCTGATGTATTCGACTGCTCTAGTTATCACAGCTGGGACATGCAAAGCAGACCTAACAAGGGAAGGTGCCTGAAACGGTGATGTATTATCTGTCTTCAAGTCAGCCGACGCTGTCTGCTTGCCATTTGTAAACTTTTACCTTGACGAGAGAATCTTGAAAAGAACCTACGGTGAGAACTCGAGCGGGAATTGGGACGAGACATCTTCTCCATTTGATCGACAATTCCATCGTATGCGGCTGATCTATTATATATGAACCATTCTAAGCCTTGGAACGAGAGTTGAATACGACAAGATAACAATGCGGAATCCTTGACTGTTCATTCAATGGCGAAATTAAATAGTGAGTTGTACTAGCAAACGGTATCTTACCATCTTCGCCACGGGTAGAGTTCAGGTCTTCCTCGGACGTGGGGCGCCTCGTCCAGTATCTCCATTGTAATTGTCCAGTGACAACTTTGATAGTTTGGTTACTTGAATGGTACCGAACATCCTTCAGTAGGATTCGCCCAGTCAGAAGGGAGAAATGTATGGAACCTAAACACATATACAATTGGTTATCCGGGCGAGCGTATTTGATAGATATTCTTACCGATTTCAACCCAGATACTCGAGCCCTCTTGATTCCAGAATAGGATGCGAATTGCACGCCCAATGACGAAGCCAATGAATCGGTTCCAGTAGAAAAAATAGAGAATCAACGCGACGACAATAGATATGCATGCTACGAGAAGAAGTCGGTTGAATTCAATCATGATTTGCCTTTGTTTCCAACAGGCTAAGGGGGAAGTCTGCTTGAATGACAATTGAATGAGGTTGGAATGAAGTAAGAACTATAGTCTCGCCGCGACAAATGTTCAATGGCCCTTGCTTCCTCTACAAATGGCACCCTCTACACCGTGGGAAGGAGTAGCAACAGATGTTGCCTAAATTTTTCGGGAGAGTGCGCTGTAGAGGCGATTCATCGAATAGCAGGCCAATCCCCTCGGAAAGAAAGGTCCGGACTCCGCGGCGACTCTTAGTCGCGTTTGATTGGTTCTCAAGTCACGAGACTAATATCGGCCCGGTCTTCCCGAGGAGCTGCAACCAATTTACCCCTCAAGGCCTCCTAGTAGCTCCTACTTACTCACAACCTACTCAAGGCCCACAAACAACACCACTCTTCCCCACAACCTTTAATCGGGATGACTGCTCAACTGACAAATCAGTCAATGAGACCCTTAAAAAAACTGGCATTCAACTCCACGACAACATGCGCCACCCAAGCAACTGTGTATGCAAAATGCATCGTTGCCACATATACCGACGTCACAAAAGATATCTGTAAGGATGAATTTCAGCTGTTTAAAACGTGTTTACGGAATGCAGTGAGTGCATTCGAAGTTTCTTCGCGTGTTTCCAAACTCAGGTTCCATATTATAGCGGAAATCACCTCGATAAACAACACTTTTGCGTAGCGTCGTTAGCCAGTCCCGTCACTTGCAATAATAGCCGTATCGACGAAGGCATTCAGGGACTCTATTACATTTCTATTACTTATACTAATAATAATAATTGTATTACAGACATGATCATGGTTCAGACCCGTTCTCAAACCCGCCAGGAACTCTTCCCTCTCTGCTGGCCCTACGCAGAATAGCCGGTGTTTGCCTAACTCCTGCTGGTTCTCTCATCTGCCCAGTAGCACGCAACAAGATTTGGATACCAGGGATCCATTGTGCGCTATGAGGTATTGGAAGGCTGTGGTTAACCTGTGTTACTCGCGGAAGAGGCGGAGGATGTCGAATATGGGTCATGATAGAGTGTAAATGAAGGTCAACGACCAGGGGTATATCATGCGCAGACGAAAACGGAATAAACTTTGCAGAACTTGAGTGTAGCTGCCCTTCCACAGGCGATTGGAATAAGGGGATTGGTGAAGGCTCTGGAAGAGATGGAAGAAGTATGTCGGGTGGGTCTGATTCGTCACTCGAGTAATATATTGACGTTTCATACGCAATAGTAGTGAGTAAGACTTGCAAACCACAGATGAAGAGATCAAGGAGGCATAGTTGGATTCGCGATGGTGTGTAGGCTGTGCGATACGAATGGATGGTTAAAGTGGAGTAACACAGAAAGAAAAATAAGTGACTTACACATGCCAATAAAATCTAAGATGACAATGCGTCCATCAACTACCTCTCTGGTAGAATGATACCATATGCTTGGCAGATTGAATAGTGCGACCATGGTGTAATAGAATCGCAGCGAGCGCGTGGGATCGAGTTCCCGAGGTTTTGAGTATTGAAATTGCGAGAGAATTCGACAAAGATATATCCATATTGAAGGTGAAAGGAAGAACGACAATGTGTGCAGTTGATATAGAAGGACATCTAACTGAACATCATGTTTCGCCTTAGCAGTATTAATTGTTGAGTGAGGGCCGGGACGTACTGAGTAGATGATGTGTTGCCGCTGCCCATAGAAACGCTTGTGCATGTCATGTAGAATATACACAAAGCTATGCAAGAAAAATCGTTGCTGGGATGTCGCGTCGATGCCTCCACCCCGCTGAAATAGAAGGATGGCAAGCTTGTGGCAAGCAATAACTCCCAGTCGCGGCGCATCGTGACTGGCACTTGTGTGGCTATTGCACGCTGACCAAACGTTTGTTCCGCGTGCCCTATGCATACGCCGGCCCGCGCCACCCGCCTCTCCCTCAAGGCTGCCACTCTTGACTTCCTCTGAATCAACTGCCTATGATAGTAATACTGGTGGTGAACGTCCAATGTGTATTTTAGTACAATCCTATACAATTGACATACATAAAATAGCAAGAAAATTACAAAGTCCCAGTGCAGTCCCAATATCAGCAGTCCTCCAAGTCCAAAAACAAAAAAAACAGAGTAGGTACTTCTAAAGAATACTACTCAAATATTCATGCAGATTGTTGACCGTATATGAGCAATAACTAAGCAGACCTGTCATACAAGGAGATTTGTTCGTTGAGCTTGTTTTATATGAGATTCCGGGTCGTAGTGAACGGTATCTTCAAGTTCTTCTCTCCGTCTTAGTCTTTCTTTCTCCTCACCCGCTATTGCGTCATGAGTCCACGATCCACCACCATAACCATCTTCGATTGGCGGAGGAAGTCCACTTGAGTCGTTACTGCCACTGCCGTCAAGCTCGCTATGGGAAGTCTGAGGATTAGGCAAGGTAGAAGGTTTTGTTTCTTCATATGGATTGAATTCGGGATCCAAAGCCAAAGGATCAAGGGGAAGCATGTTCTGGCTCGCAGGATCATGCAGTTGGGAGTAGTCATGCTGGTGCCGGGGTTTGAGCTGGAATGCCCGTTCGGTATCCAGTTTTGACGCACGAGCAGAACCTTTTTCTCTTTGGAGTTGGTTTAGATAGCGAGTGGAAACGATAACACAATCTACAGAAGTCAGGTCAATATTGCCTGAATGAGAAGTAGCACTCACATAACTCTGTCAGGAGAACAAAACCCGTAATAACTAGATAGACTGCCTTCGCAAAAGTCAATAAACCAGTACATTGGCCTTGAGTTTGTGGATCTTGAATAGCAGTTAAACAAGCCAGGCTTTCAGCATTTGAGGTTGCTCTGGTGACTTCATAGGTGAAGTACGCAGCAATGACAAGGCTTAGAGCGAAGTTGACATAGAGGATATATGTGTACGCCTGAACAAACAGCTGCTTTCGGACAATCGCACCTACTAACCTGTGGGTTGCTTAGTTCTTGAATGCAGGAGTCTATGATATGGCTGGAAAGCTCACCCTAAAATGGACGCTACGAACAGAACTGTCGCTGTTAACGCAGCGAGAACAAATGCTACGCGTTCTTGGGTCGTCATGTATAAAGTCGCTAAGTAGGATTAATACGGAGTATTTAGACGTCTAGCATCTTGTGAACCCAAGACCTTTGAAGCGTACTTGCCAACTCGAACCAGAGCAGAATCATGAGTATACCTGCTACCAGGCAACCCAAGCTTGCCATCACGATAACTCCAAGGCGAACTGGTAGACAGCAACAGAATGTTGTACCACCGAAAAAGAGGCGCCTATAGCTGAAGGGCATGACGCGGTGAATGATATGAATATGAAAAGAAGGTGAGGAAACTGGAAAGAATCAGGGCAGTTGGCAGTCAACCCTGCAGCACGATATTTTTGGAATGCGGCCGTGGGCGCAGTCGAGTGGCAGTGAGCATGACGGAGGCAGTGAGTGGCGAAGCAGATGTCGGCTTGAAAACAAGTGGCTCTTCGGGTGCCGCTTGGATGCCGGAAACTATAGCGGTTACTTGATGGAATATATCTCTGGTTTGTGGTGTACCTCGGATACTTTTGTCTATATGTCTTTCAACGAGAAACCGCCCACCCCCAGTTAGACTGAACGCTCACGAGCTCGCAAGGCCTCGATCGTCTACCCCTCGTCGTCTTCCTCAGCCCGAGGTTCCCGCCGGTCCTTGACTCGGCAGGCCCGGCTGGTCACTGCCAGTACATAATAGTGACACATGCTCGTATCCTATTCCCTGCAGGATGCCCTCAATAAATCATCTGGTATGTGTCTAGATTCTTCTGTTTCCTGTGATTCACAAGCTTTATCTCCTCGATCTTAGCAGCCGCACTGGTCGTCTTACTATGGTATTTATCAGCCATAGGAACTCTCACCGGTGTTCTTATCTTCTTGCGAAAGGGAATGGGCCATCACACTCGATACAGAAGTGGAGTTAATTTGGTCGTCAGTGCTAGATCTCAGCTCTCTCATGACCTCTCACTCTAACTGGATGTTCTAGAAAAAGCAACCGTTCTTGGTTGAAATGGACGTTTCTCTTTTCACGGTATTTTGTGATTGGTATCCATATGTCAGTTGCTTACCCTTGAAACTTTGGACACAATCCAGTTAATATTCGCTTCTTTTGCAGTATCAGTCGAACCTTAGAAGCTGTAATCATATCTCATCATGATTTGAACGAATCTTTCTTGCGTGTATGGTATACCAGTCAAGTTCTCGTTGCTGCGCTGGCAGTATCTGCTCTGGAAATTATACTCATGGCCCGAGGTGAGTCTCGTCGCCAAACCTTTGAGCGATATCGACACACTAATCGGATATAAGTGTACGCTCTCTACAACCAACCAAGATGGCTAGCTATCCTTCTTCTCTTATTTTTGATCCTCGAAATGGCGGTAGCAATCATTGGCCTATCACTGAATCTACCCGGCCAACATTTCACTCCCTCCTTGTTGATTTCATTTCTACCTCGCTCTTTTGCTTACTTTGGGTGAGTCAAGCCAATCCCTGACACTCAGTAGACGCTTGACAATCCGTAACATAGATTGTGTTCGGTTTCGATCCAATGCATAGTCCTCATCCTAACGATGAGAAAGTACGCGAAAAGTTCTTTAAAAGCGATTCCTTTAGTCCAATTGATGGTGCGAGACGGGACATTGGCTTTTGTCATGTTGGCAAGTCAGTCAGCTTTCAACTGCATAAATGTTTTCAATGCTCAAGCGCTCACAACCCATCAGTCTTCTCAATGACTGTGGTTATTTATACCCTCTGTAATATCTCTTACGCTGTCACCGGATATGCGTTAGTATATGAATTTTTTACCTCTTCTCTTTGATTGTCGGAGACTAACGGGTATTAATCGGTACAGTTGGCTCTTATCCGCTACCTCATGCGCTGTGAGAAAAAATCTATTCAATACATGCTATCTGGAAATCTGACTTTTCAATTCCAGACATGTCGATTGATTATCAACATGCAAACGCACACTGTCTCTCATGGCCCGTCAAGCACCTCGACTACCTTGATATTTACAACTATATTTACGGATAGGATGGCCTTTGAAAGTCTTAATCCTACAGATACTCAGATAGAGTAAGTGCTATTCTATGCCATTCCCAGTGATTCTCGTTTGAGCTTATATTACGACCGTCAGAATGAATACTAGGGCGCCGCATCGATATACAACGGCAAGATCTTCTGAGCCTTCTGATGGGGAATCTTCTTTAGGTCCTGAAAGTAGGCACAACTCCGATTTGTCGTCGAATTGGAACGCTTGAGTGTTTGCCTCCAGCAGTCGTTAAAGCATGCAAGGTAGATTTACTGTTCAAATCATCTGCCATGTATCTATTATTCTGACTGCTTTGGTTTATCAGTATCTCTTTGAACGTACTCGTAGGCTCACAAAGACGCATGACACAGGCCTTAACTCGATGGCACAGTAATGCACTCGAGCTAATCAGTTCTGTTATTTCATACTATACTTATACTTATTGTACACTAGCCCTCAATGTTGCAAACTGTAGAAACCACTTGAAGTATGGTACCCATACCTGCTAGGGAATACTCAGGCGCGTCAAGGTATGCTGCTGTCGGGGACTGATTATTATTTGCTTCAGCTATGTAAGGAACGAACCAATCACATTTATCAATAAAGTACGTGAATGGGACCTCTCTTAAACACCGAACGCCATCTCAATCGCTGTCTTTCACTTCCAATACAAAGTTTACAGACGCTGCTTCTAAGTCCCTGTAGACCACCAACTTGCTACACTGTGCCGCTGTAACGCCGACACACCCGACATAATTGCAAAGAACGTGCTATTATTCCTACCGCCCGGTCTTAGCCTTGGTCTTGTTCTTAGGATATCGTATCCTCAGCATGGTCATACCGTGTATTTTTCGAGCAACTCTTGCCTTCTCATCCTTCACTTCCTCCGCCTAATCCCCTCGTAAACATTAAGGAGAGGAATGTATACGAGGATTTTTGCTGGGCTGTCGATCGTATAAAGCTTGTCAGTCCTCGAAGGCAGATTCCATGTTACAGTTACTTGCAGCACCGCTATTTGTCTCCAGCAACATGTTCCTCGGCTTCCTCCATTCTTTTATCTTCTCTCTGGCTTTGGGAATTATTGTCCAATCCAAAACGTTTAACAACACAATTTATGTCATATCGAACGCAGAAACCCCGTCCCTGGATTTACCTGGGCTCACACTGATCGGTGCTCTGAGGGCTGAAGAATGCCTACCCCAGGTTAAAGAACTCCCTTAATTGATTGTCTCTACAATTGCTGATGTTTTCCCTTTGCAGCTTTTTGCACCATCGGACATAGGGATCATCGTTACATGCCCTTTTGATCCTGAATCCGGCAAGTGTGCAAGTACAATCGTCACGGCTCTCCCCACCGCGAACTGGCTTGGAGTCCCAATCGATACGTCCTGGTAATTTCGGTCCTTTCCAGAATATAAAAAAAAATCTACTGATGTGGGCACTTCAGTGGAGCAGATGAAGAAACCGACGATGATTGTGTTACCGACCTTTTGAAGGGATTTGCTAAAAACAGCACGCAGTCTGCGCTTATTATCTGGGTACTTTTCTAATGCTCTTAGACAACTGAGTCTACAAAGCTTATGTCGTCTTTGCCAGGATCTCGGTGATATGGATTCACTCTTCGAAAATCTTGATATAGATGACGATAATAATGACGACGACGATGACGACGACGATGACGACGACGACAGTACCCCTCAGTGAGCATTAGATTCTTGCAAAACAAACTCGACGAGCTTACTACGGTCCGTAATAGCTATGATATACTCACTACCGTTGTTGGACACAAGATCGAGAGTATTGTTTCTCAGGGCTGTCCTGGAATCGACGGTCAAGCTCCCGGGACTTTCAGAAGACGGTCCGCAGCCGCAAATCCTCGCGTTGGAACCAAGAAATGAAGAAATCAATTTTACTAAAACCACCGGCATGCGGGGATGATCAACCCTAATACTTCGTGGAACACAAGGATGTTGTTTGAATTATTATCAGAAATAGTATACCTGATGAGCCACTTGGATTGTACTCTGTGCTCTTTAGATCTTTGTTGTGATTTACTTACCGCTTTAAAGTTGTCTACTGGGGTTCCAAGATCCTTTCAAGTTCGCAAAATACCACTAGCCGCATCCCGTAGTGACTGTTCTGATGTTTTGTGACCATGTTCATATTTATATTTTGCCACTTGGAAGTAGGGAGCTAAGATACCATCCCAAGTGCCCATGGCACTGGAACTACTAACTGTGATCACGCAATGCAAAGTGTTCAGGTAATGCAAAATGACTTCCCGCGGACTCAATTCATAAGCTATAGTTGTGAAAATTATTTTTTAC
>JAEKIV010000305.1:0-39147 GCA_016801325.1 Hypholoma fasciculare
GCCGTTGACGCGTGAACCGGACTCTGCCGGACGCCGGACACCGGACGGCGGAATCCGGAAATTCGAGAACTCAGATATTCTGCCGTGTGCGCATACGGGCCCTCTCCGAATTCAGACGGCGATAGCGGACTCCGAGGGTAAGGCTTCGGTCGCAGCGGCCCGCGCGGCCGCGGAGCCATACCCCTCGCAAGTTGGCGCGGCTTGGTGGGTGACCGTTGGGGCACGGCAGTAACAGTGGGCGACCTCCAGCTACGCCAGGCATGCTGTGCTTGTTGTGCGGCTCCATCCTCGCTTGCGGGGGCGGGATTCGGGCCCCCATAAGAGAGAGGGTACGGCCGCGTGTATTGATCTGGATGATAAGGCATACGTGGTTGAGCAGGCGATCACACAGCGGGAGGTGGCAGTGGCAGCGTGTGATAGTCGCGCTCTTCAGGTAGATCTCACGCTGGCGGAGGCCGTGAAGCAAGGAGGTCGCGTTGCGGTATATATTCTCGCTCTCGTGGGTCATCGCTGTTGTATGGCGAGCGCGGAGGCATCGGGCGTGCTATGGGCGGGTACTCGCGGTCATCGCTGTTATAAGGTGACCGCGCCGGTGGGCGCGCAATATCACGGCTAGAATATGACGGCTCGCGGTGTGGGGCGTAGTGTGGGTCACTGGCGTCAATGTATGGCGTGGGCGCGGGCTTTGGGGGGCGTTGCGGCTGCTCTGCGTAGAAGTGACGGCGGACCTCGCTATTGAAGAAAGAAGACTTGTCAGAAAGCGACGTGAACAAGGCATTGTTGACGACATACCTCATCGCTACAGAGGTCGACGGGCCGTCAGGGCGCAGAGGCGCATCACTGGGCGTCATGCGGCTATCCCTTCGCACCGGCCGCGTCTTCTCTACTTCGCGCACTTCCCAGTCTTCCTCTCCGCCATCATCTCCGCGCTCGGGGATCGTCTCTGTCATCGGCCGGATGCTTGCACCTTGCACTGCCGAGCCCCTCGCTGGCCTTCCATCTTTCGGGCGGGTTCTCTAACGACAGGGCAGCAGCGCTCGCCTTGGAGCCTAGCAAAACCCCAGGTAATGGCTGGCCAATCACAGTGCCACCAAATATATCCACTTTATTTGCGTTCTCCTTCCGCAAAAGATCTCCTAGATATTGCGCAATGTTCCCTGCGCCCCGCTTCACCCTCGCCTAGTGATGTGCCGGCTCCGGCCCAAAGCCAAAAGCCAGGCCAGGCCAAGCCAAAAAAAGCCAGGCCAGGCCGGGCCATAGTGGCCGGCCTGTGTTGGCTTTTGGCCCGGCTTGCGATTTTGGTAGGCCAAAGCCGACGGCCCGAGCCGTGGCTTTCACGTGACCGCCATCACCGAGAATTTTCGTTCACGTTGAACGATCTTTCTCGCTCCTGATTTCTCCTCCCATGCTCTGCCTGATTGCGACACCACTGCCGCATCCTACCTCCACTCCCTTCCACTCTCGCCAATAGCATACACACAGCCAATCCGCGCTGTCAACGAACACCCAACCCGCGCAGTCGACGAACAAAGTCCGTGCAGTCAACAAACCCGCACTGTGATGTCGTGCATACGGGCGGAAGGGCATAAGGGGCTCGGGTGTGTGCGCGGTGCGGAGGGAAGGACAGATGTAGACGTGATCATGGTGCTTGCCCGCGGACGCAGTGTTTGGCGCTCGTCGTCGGGGCAGATAGGTACTGTGGAACCTGTTACCTATTTTTATTGCATGTCTGTCTTCGTCTGATTCCTGAACAGCAGCACAGCCGTGTGCGTGAAAGGTGTTGCGCGCATTCTACTGTACCAAATAATTTAGATCTTGGGTAGCTACGCCGTACGGATGTATATAACTCTCACTTCCTACTATTTACTTATACTATGTCCATTATAATCATTGAGTGGACTGGGATATTTTGTAGATAGCACGTGGTCTTATCATAAAATCAGTAAAATTACTATCGGATGGTGGGTGGAATCCATCTGCTGGTTTGAGTTTTCAAGGCCTCATTCTTGACATCGCATCCATGTCAAACCCAGTGGGTGCGCCGCTTGGAAAGCGTAATCCCAAGCCATCTGCACGTATCACTGATGCAGATAATGATGCAATTCCGGAGGTCACATCCCATCGCACAGCACGTCGAGACCATGCTTCGATTCGCCAAACAGCTGGTGTGACGGCAGCCGCCAATGCCGCTGTCATTCCCACCACCCCGGCCGTTCCCAGTACCTCGACCGCTACAAAGCGGAAACAGCCAAATTCCCATGAAGTTGAGAGCAGTGATGAGGAGATCGCCGTGTTAGACAGGCTTGGGAATGTCGAATCAATGGGCAATTGTAAGTACGCTAGCATATTTCACTGTGTACATTGAATATCAACTCTAAATACAGCACGGCCTTCATCAGCCCATCCGTCTACCCGTCCACCTTCGCCATCACCCAGTTCATCGGGGTCTGATGACATTGAACCGCTCAAACCAACGATGAAAGATCGTTCGCGCGACATCGACGAATTCTTTGAGGCACCCCAAAAGGTCGGCGGGAAAGCTCGCCGTCAATGCATGTATTGCAGGTATGATCCAATTATTTCTACCGTAAGAAATACATATTTAATGTGATCAGGAAGAAGAGAATAACGAAGACCATCGTCAACGAAAGTACAACACTTCGTCGACATATTGAATCAGCCCATGAAGTAGGTCATCCGACTCTCTGTTATCTTTCTCACCTAATTAAATTATTAGACTAGCTACTATAAATGGTGCGAAAGAAATAATTTCGAGCCCAAGCTTCCAAATGCCATCCGCAAGAAAAAAGAGGCCGCCATTGCAGAAGATCGCAGCAAGCAAGGTGCTATGGAGGATCACTTCACGCCAGCGGTTCCGGGCGAAAAAATTGTGCCATACTCGGACGCACTTTTCCGAGAAGTAGCTGTTCGATGGTTGATCGAGACTCATCAGGTACGTATTATTAGCGATCTATTATCCGTTCGTTTATATCTCAAATATTTCTGTAGCCAATCCAGGCGCTCGAGCATCCCAGGTTTCGAGAAATGATCGATGTTGCATCTCGATCAAAAAATGGCGTGACAGTACCAGATCGCAAAGCGACTCGTGCATATATTATTGAGCTCTTCAAAAAAAATATGGCGAGCTTAAAAGAGCGCCTGGTATGTATTCTGATCTTGTTTACTCGTGTTCGCACTCTGATTATTTTTTAGGCGCGGAAGACCGGCCTTGTATCCCTAACCTGCGACGCATGGCAGGCTGGCAATCAAGATGCGTATTTCGCCGTCACGGGTCACTGGAGCGAGGAAGTCTCGCCGGATAAGTGGGAGAAGCACAGTGCTCTCTTTGGGTTCACGCAGATGAACACCGCCCACGACGGAGTTCGTCTTGGGCGAGCATTATTTAAAGTAGTAGAACGATTGGGATTTGAATCAAAGGTTAGCTCACTTCATTGAATATTACTGATCCTTCTCTGAAAATCTATTTGCTTGACTAGGTCGGATGGGTGACTTGCGACAATGCATCAAATAACCTCACGATGCTCGACGAATTCGCGTCACGGATCAATGCGTCGCCTCGGCGAAGGAATCTCAAAGAATGGACAGTCTTAGAATATCATATTCGGTGCGTCATTTCTTATTCTCACCGCATATATAGCACAGCTAATACAAGGTCAGCTGTCTTGCCCATGTGATCAATCTCGCAACGCAGGCCCTTATCGCAGCTTCTTCGAAAACTAAGCATTACGATCCAGAGAAGCCAAACGAGCATGAGCCAGACTTAGATGCCATAGAACGGGACATTGTGGGTTTGATACGCGCAATTACTGTCAAGGTATATTTTTTCCTGCGTATCATTGGAATAAACATCTACTGATTAGTTATTTACAGGTACGCTCGTCATCAAAGCGAAAAGGACAATTCAAGCTGCTCCAGGGTGGGCCAGAGGCAGACCGTAAGGTTCTTCTCCTCGACATGAAGGTCCGCTGGTCTTCTACCTATGTGATGCTCAAGCGAGCTTATAATTTAAAACGAGTAAGCTTTGAGCCATATATACAAAGTTTATTACTGATCTATTTAAATAGGAGGTCAACAAATTTGTTTTTGACCTAAGCCGCGAAGAGACAGACAAGGTAAAGCGCGCAAAGCTCCTTGCGCTGGAAGTTACCGAGCAGGAATGGGTACAGATTGAGAGCTTCATGGAATTACTCAAGGTACGGTCTACTTTGTCATTGGTCTCCGTATCTTACTTTGCCATTGTTTTTGGCGTAGTTTGCGGATAAGTACCAACAGGCCTTTTCCTACGGCAATTCCCCGTGCCTTCATGCGGCTATTCCAGCATTGGAAAAATTATATCGGGCATGGAACAGCCGAAGTGAGCGAGCAAGGTACGCTGCGTTCTCAGTCGGCCTAAACGCCGCCGCCGCCAAGATCGACGAGTACTACAACAAAACGGCTACGTCACATGCCTATACATTTGTTATGTGTTCGTGCTTGTTCGCATTCATACTGCGCCGTGTTAACATTGTTTTTTTGTGACAGTATTAGATCCTGATGTTAAAATGTCGTACTTCGAGAAGAATTGGGATGTCGATCTTCAAAAGGAAGTGCTCCGGACAGCAGCCGTTATCGTCAGTGCTATATTAAATTTGCAATAACATTTATTAACCTAATTCTTTAGTTTGAAGAGCGCTACTATTCGTTAAATCAACGTAATAATCCGTCTAAACGACACAAAAAAAATGCAGACAGTGACTCGAGTGATAGCGACGAAACTCCCATGCCGGCGGCGGCGGCTAGTAGTGCTGAAGAACCGTGGAGGCGGGAGTTCAACCGATACATCAAGGGTGAGGACGAGCTCGGTGAAAAAACAACTGTCATTCAATGGTGGGGGGTGCGTACTAATTTCTTTGTCATAATTCTCATGTATTAATCAGACTTTATTTTAGCTCAATTCACGTCGCCTTCCAACGTGGGCTTCGTTAGCTTTTGATTATCTCGCAATCATGGGATCTTCGGTTTCGAGTGAGCGAGCCTTTTCAGCAGCCGGAATCACAATCTCGAAATGACGCAACCGTCTCAAAGCAGATATTGTCGAAGCGCTAGAATTTATGAAGGCAATGTACAATTCCGATCTGATTTACCGTGAGCCAGCGCCTACTTCACTTCTTGAGGAGGAATGTGAGGTGCTCGAGGATGACGGAGACCCTGTATGGGAAGACGTGCCAAGTGACCCAGCCTGGGATTCTTTTGTAATTGATGTAGACGATGAATAAATGTAATACGTAGAATGTTCTGCCTACATGTTGCTTTCCAGTGAAAGCCCCGGCTCAAGCCAAAGCCAAGCCAGGCCAAGCCAAGGCCGGCGGTACCGGCCTGGCCTATGATTTCAACAGGCCAAAGCCAGTGCAGGCCAGGCCAAAGCCGGGGCTTTCAGGCCAAGCCGGAGCCGGCACATCACTACCCTCGCCCGCTCGGTCGGCACAACCTTCGCCAAGTATGTTGTTTCAAAGCGTTGCAGGTTCCATTTCTCCATGTGGATAGTGATGCGGTCCTTGTATGTCAGTGATTTCTCCTCGCAGTTGGACCAGCATGGAGACTGTAAATATGCCCATATCATAGCAGATGATATGTCGTCGGGAGCGGCAGGAAGTTTTGCCATGGGCCAAGGGAAATCGTCCCAGGTCAATTCGGGTTTCTGGGACAACTGCGACCAGAGGCGCTCGTGACTCTGGAGAACTCTGACCATATCTTCCCGCGAGAGAGGCTTGCCCGCCGGTCGCATCTGGAGGTCGGCCTCAGTCTTCTCTTGCCCACGATGGAGGTGTTCCTGCTGGCTGTTGGTGAATTCGTTGTGCCTACGCTGCCATTCCTCAGGCGAATCACCAGGGGGAAATACACCAGCATTGAACAATAAAGGCGATGTCATGTTGATCTCTGGTGTATGTGCAAGGGTGTGAACGAGGAAAAGATGGGGTTGTGTACTGAAGGCACTGGCCTTACTACATATATAACTTGAACAGCTTACTGGAAATTAAATAGCTGTGCACGATGCCCTCGTGCCAGCCTCATGTACGTTGGCGGGAACCACGCGGCAGGATTTTTTGATTTCGCACTTGCCTTCCGCACTAAATTCGTACGTGCTAATTCTCAAATCTGGACGGGTTACAGTCGAAATGACCAGTACTCAGCGCTCAGCGCTTGCTTAGTGCATGCTGGCTACAGCCTTCCCCAAGCCCAAGTCCTTGCCAAGTCCCCTCCAGATTAATCTTGTATGGTACTGTATATGTTTCAGTGACAACATAAGTGTTAGTTTATGTGTTTCAAGTTCTAGCCTGCCAGTTAGATTGATTTGACTTGAAATTCAATGACATACTAAGCCGGCATGATATCACGTCCAAATAACGCATTTCGTTCCTTTCCAAGACATAAAGTCTTCGGTGGAATTAATTGTGCTATAATATTGGAGATGTTACATCGCCATTGGCGGCGTTAACCTTGCTTAGTGATAATAGAGGAAAGGCCATTATAGAACGCAGGGGGACTTGAGTTGAAATGGGCTAAGTTTCTTAAAGGGTTGTATTCGCGCGTGTTTCGGCCTGAGCATGCATGATAAGCTTCAGTCTTCGACTTAGGACGAGCACCCCGCCAAAGGGCCGTACATTGCCTGCAGAAGTACACCTAAGAACATAACCTGAGTCTCCGCTATTCAAGCGCATATTTACTATAGAGATAACACGACTAGAGTGTCTATTACAGCCATATCAGTGAAGATTAAGTGTGATAAACTGTATCCCATGCAGTCGCAACTCGGCTTTAGGAATAATGTAATTATTTTTTCCGGAGTCGAGTTGGAAGACTGGTGCCATGGACGCCGCAATAATTTTGATACTGTCAAATGGGCTCACCGTTCCAGCCTTGATATTGCCACAATCCAGGGGTATAGACAGACAATGTTGAGGGAGAACAATGTTGCCATCCGAGTTTACACCAAAATTCAATACTCCGAAGGTGGCGATGAGTGGCCCGGCCTCATTGGGATTTTTGCGAAGAAAATCTGCGACCGATGTGGCCATGTCTGTGTAAATAACTGTGTGCAACAGCTGATATTTCACCTCCGAAACAGAATGCGCAGAATGAATGTGCAGCTGCGCTTCCCCAGACAAATCACCATATGGAACACATTTATCTTCAGTGGCTGCCAAAGCCGGCATAAGGAGGAGAGGTAAACGCACGCCCAAATGTGTCAATATAATTGACTCGACGGGTTGCCATTTGTCCAGTAGAGAGGCGACCTCAGATCCAGGCGTGTCGAAGGCAATCGAACGATTAGTGTACTGCATGATGGTGGACGGGATAAGTTTTTTAGAGAAAAGGCGGTAGCCGTGATTGAATATATCAAAGACGTGATGTCTTGAAGTCAACAATTCCCGGATAAGGCGAAACAGGGCTCGTTCGGAGCCTTCACCATATGCGACAGGTATTTCAACGCCTAGAAGACCCATGAGCGAATATGATGCGTCTTCTTCGCGCGTTGCTTCCCGTTTGGCGGCCAATTGCATGATGCGCGACACAGGAATTTTGTCCATCTTCCCGTCTCTACACAGCTTCAGTTCATCCTCCGTAATACCTGTCGCGTGCCGCATCTGATGTTGGATTACGTGGGAGGGATGACCCAGAGGGAAGAATGGTAGATCTTTCAGAGTTGCATCTTCGTGAAGCAAAGCAACCCAATCGGCGTCATAGTAGTGAATGCGTTTCGGCGCCAACAATTCCTGCAGTGTCCATCCGCGAGTGAACCAAGAGTCCTTGTGCAGATCTTCTAAAACGTGGGCCTGGGTATTCGATAGGTAGGTCACGCAGACAAAGGCTTCGCGGTACCACTTGTACATGGATCGAATAGATTCGTCGAGCTCGCTGCTGCTCTCCTTGTTGATACATGCGCTGTCAATCCACCCAAAGATTACGCCATGCTCTCGCGCAGCTACTTCACAGAAATGGGTGATCTTCGCGTAGCCGCGTGGATTACGTTTACGTTTTTCCCAGTCTTGGAAAACGACATCACCAGGCTGGTCCCGAATCCAAGTGTGTGATAGGATGGCGTATCGTGCGCTGCGCTCCACCAAGTCTGCAATCCACTTCGTTCTTTTTTTATACACGTCCCATCCCTGGCCATCGGCGAACTTGATTTGTGCCTCAGCGACTTCAATACAAGCTTTAGGTAGGATTCGACGGAACATTTCATCCCGAGCTATCAGTTGCAGTTCAGATCCATTCGAGTTAAACATTATTATCCGGATAGGCATCTTGTTGTAGACGTGCCGACGAAGTTTTGTTCGGAGCATGGACTCCAGTTTCTCAGTGTTCGCCGAGATGGCTGATTTTATCGATAAACACAAATTCTATGGCCTCAGAAAAGTGGTACTCACTCATAGGCAGGGACGGCACCTGGGGTTGCCTTTCAATCACAGCATCTGCGACCGTTGCCTGCTCCGGTAGCTCGTCTACGCATAACAAATAGTTTAAATACAGCCATTGAAAATACTGTAGGGACACATACCATCTTTCTCTTGAGCTATGGTGGATATATCTCGTTGTTCGACGAAATGAGCGCGTACAGTGGAAGTTACAAACTCTTCCAGGGCTGAAAGCAGCTTCATGCCTTCGATCGTAACTCCCGTTTCCGCATCAGCATTAGTGTATGGTACCAATAGATCTGAGAAAAATCAACATCGAAGACCCGAAGGAGTAAGCAGAAATGCAAACTATAGGAGAAACCAAAATCGTTGGAAAAGGTGTTATTTCCAGGAGCTGTAAAATCAATGAAGTAAGTACCTGCGTGCGAATATTGAACCATGGCCATCCTACCAACCGCGTGTATGATAGGCTGCAAAAAGGCGACGAAAGCCCCCAGTAAAGCTTGCTGAACCTGAAGACGAGACTGCGTGATCGATGAAGGCGTGCCGCCTTGCGTATCTGAGTGTGACTATAATGAGAAAATGATCTAAGAATCAGGCTGATGAAGCTTACTCTGGATGCCTATGATTTGGATCAGACGCATTGAAACGCAAGACATAGCGTCAATTAAGTATGCATACCTGGAAGGGTTTCCATAGTGCACCCGCGAGCGTAACGACTAGATGGGAGAAGAGTGATAGAAGAGGCATGCAAGTATCAGACGCGCAAGATGCTGTGAATGACGACGTCCGCAAGACGTCCGCGCACAGCATGTGACATGTGACATGTGATACTTGAATCCGATTGGTTCACTACATTTGCTTTAAATAAAGACTAATGGTGAATGGTGTGCAATGACTTACCAACGTCGAACTTACTTCCGTTGATGTGTAATAGCGTCTATTATTTAAAATGTCGAGGAACGTCGACGACTTGTAGTCGACTGTATTCGGCCATCGATCGGATTCACAAGGCTAATAAACTCAGGAATGTCTGCGCAATAAGTGATTTGTGTTTGACGCGGACGACAGGTTGCTGTTTTCATATGCTTTTCTGATCTGATTCAACACAATGATCTAAACCGTCGGCCAATTTAATGCTGTGAACTGTGAACGGGTTTAAATTCCAAAGAGATCATT
Organism: Hypholoma fasciculare; assembly: GCA_016801325.1. Classification (NCBI taxonomy): domain Eukaryota; kingdom Fungi; phylum Basidiomycota; class Agaricomycetes; order Agaricales; family Strophariaceae; genus Hypholoma; species Hypholoma fasciculare. The sequence continues at coordinate 9,597 of JAEKIV010000305.1, forward strand.
TACGCATGCACAATACAAGTCGACCTTACACATCCGAACATCCTTTATTTGCCGTATTTATTGTCAAGCACAATCTTTGCCCTAGTTTTTCCATCCTCGAGTCGAATCCAGGTTTCGATACTGGCTGTTGGGTCTGGCGAGTGCAAGAGCAGGTTGCGTACGCCATGGCCCCAGTCCGGAGAGTCATATCCTCCATATCTATAGATTTATTGGGTCAGTAATCTAGTTCGGCGCGACCTCGCGCCAAAGAATGACAAAAACGCACCCGGAATGTTTGTCAAAGCAAAATATGACGTCCTTGGTCGGCTCTCGCGCACACCATTCGTTTCCATGGTCTACCAGATAGTTGAAGAGGTGACACTGAACAAAGATGCAGCATAACCCACCGTGCCCGGAAATAACGGCATGCAGATTCTTCACGTTCGCGTTGAGGGCGTCCCAGAACGGCCGGTCTTCTCCTGTATTTCCAGAGTCCTGCACCGAGCCATCTCCCAGTGTGTCGTCTGTCAAGATACGTATAAGATTATTTAACGAAGTCGGCGATAGACAAGCGGCGCACCGTTCAAGCCCGGATTGATAACGGGATTCAAAGTAGACTGCAGGACTTGAATAGCATGTCTATTTGGGGGATGGGCTCAATCTAATGCATACATGGAGGGATTATATATCGCTCACGGTGGAATGTGCACGAAAGCGATGGCACCGCGCTCTTCAGCTGGACCCCATGCCTTCTCCATGGCAGCAGTCTCTGATACTATCCATTCAGCGACGGTGTCGTCCACCCAGTCGGGAAGAGCTACGGAGTCAGGATTGAGAGAGAATCCGCCTGCACAAGATATCAGTGAAATGTCAATCTGCGTTTCAATGTGGCAGCTTACCGCGTGAATCGAAGAACCACAAAATTAGGATAGGCGCGTTATCTGCGACGCGTGAAGTATATGAATCGAGTGGAGTATCGATGTCATTAGCACTAACCATTCTTGTCGCGGTATATCTGTCGGTCCGCAAGATAAACTCCATGTCGAAGTGGGTGGTGATAATAATAAGCTTACTGGAACCCAATAGTTTCCCGGCCCTTCAACCCCGCCTACTCCAGGGATGACACGCGTATAGCTGAGTAGCGCAATCTCCTGCTCGCGCAAGATTTCCTCTATGTGACTGATATTGGCTTGATTGTCATGGTTCTAGAATCTGGGATTGGTTGCGGATAATTGTGGCTTTTTTATTAACTCACTCCCTGCGTAGTCGAAAATGGAATTCGGGCTTTGATGAGTGGGGCTAGGATCTCGTTGACGAGCGACGTAGAGTTTTCACGGAAAGTGTCTATATGCGCGTGAGCTGGATACTAGAAGGGTTTTTGGCAACGTACTTTCTCCCGTTATCTGATCCCCATTCAACACTCTTCAAAATTGAGCGTCAATCTCGCTATCTTGTCAAAACAAGCAAACTGGGAGCATACACATAATCAGGTTCTTCGTCGGCTAACACAGTGTTGATCAATATTGTGCTATTGACATCTTGCTCTGGACCCCAAGAGTCCCATGGGTTCTCTCCGTAATGAAGGTCAGAGAACACGGTCAATTTCAGAGTACCGTCCGCTCTGAAAGTTATGCGCGGTTTCTCTGGATACGGGTCAAGTGATTGGGCGGAAATTCGGGTCTCTGCTTGAAATAAAAATCATGCTTACAAGGTCATTTTCATGATGACTTACGCATAAACGGTGCCGCAACCACTCCATTACTCACAGCAAGAGCAATCCACGCGAGAGCAACAGTTTTCGATCTGGTCGATCTCATTTCTCCTACTTATGGTGGAGGTGTAGGGTGAATTGAGGCTGAATCGTTAATCGGTTGCTTAAGTTAGGTTTATATATGTGCCCATCTCTCATACACGCGCTCTGTATGAAAGAAGAGGGCACTAGGCGATGGAAGAAGTCAAGACGCGCAAGTGGATTTCAACCCGCGTGCCATGCCTTGCGCACGTGCGTCGCGGATCAACTAACCCGCCGGTCCTTGCTGCCTTCCTCCGTCCTCACTTTGTCCTCACTTTGTCCTCATATCCAGCGCGCAACTTGACTTTTAAATACTACTAGCTATCGAGAGCCAGAAAAGCGATGGTTCTTCCGAAGGACTGACGGTCTCAGATTCTCATGGCGCAAGACAAATTAAATACTCAGTCTACGATGACAATTTATCACAAATTTGTTATTTCGCCTTGAAGAAAACGTGAAGGTCAAACTTTCATAACTGAGTAGTCAAAGAGCAGTGAAAAGAAAAACTCATAAAAGTTAGAGAAACAAAAAGTGTCCCCTACTGGGTATTTATCATCCTTCAATTTAATGTTTTACTGGCCATTGCGGCTGCAGCGGCTGCGGGCCCAAACGCCAAGCATCCTCGGATCGCCCATTTTACAGCGATCAACCACGATGCAGTGCGCGGTGTTACATATGTTGATGCAGACACATTTTTGTCTCCCTCGAACTTGACCTACAACCTCATTTCCGTGTGTCACGGAACTGCCGTGTCAGCAGCGCCTTGTGCATGCGTACCCGGTGACCAGAAACTTTTGGAAACCAAGCTTATCTATTTCGAGCTGAACTCTGCAGGGCGTCCCGTGTGCTATATGCAATGTAATGATTGTGATTGTATAATTAAGAGGTAAGTGGGTAATGAGGATGAGTACGAGCATGACGAGAGTCCAAAATGATGGCCAGCGAGCCTGCAGGCCGCTTTTAGCCTTTTAGGAATGGCGCAGAGCCAATGTGAGTGGATGTGTCGGTGCGTACTCCAGGTAGGCTACCAAGAAATATGAGTGAACAGCGGCTTCAGTGGACATCCGCGCTCATTGACGCGTGAGGACGTCGATGTCCTTCCAGCCCTTTACCAGCGTGCGACGCAGGCTGGCGAACCCGGGTGCAGCGCTGGAGTCGGGAATCTGATACTCCGTTGTGTTTACTAGCTCCTTAGCCGAGCGACGGTCAGAAGGTGCGAAGGGTTGATTTCTATAATTTCCATGAGCGTTATATCATGTGTAAGGGGATAGAGTGACTCACAGCTCATTGAAGATGAAGTCCGAAGGGTTGGGCATGGTGTGCTGAAAAAATTGTCAGCCGTCATAATCATCCATAACTATTGAACGGAATGAATTTACCGCAGTGATCAAGTGCAACTCGCGTTGAATAGCGAGGCAGAAGTAATCAAGATCTGAAGAACATTCAGTAAGATCTACAATAGAAAACATATTCGTACACATACCGAGATCATTTAGGTCGTAGTTGAAAGGGTTCTCACTGAGGACATCGACATAAGTTTTATTCTTCACCGGGCGCGAACTAAGTGAGGACTGACATCTCCTGCCCAATTTCAAGGAAGCCGAGCAGCAGGAACGACGCAAATGCAGTTCCCGGAATTGTGATCCACTTGGCCGCACTGTAGATCTGGAATGGCAAGAAGAAGAGGTAAAGCCTAGGGATTATAAGAGCTACATTCTCATTGGAGGCACCTAAAACATACCACAGAGACATGCGCAAATGAGCCTGGTACGCGAAAGGTAGCGGAGTGTTGCAGATGCGCTCCAAATTTGAGAGGGTATCCTGAAGCGAGGTCAAGTTTCCAGTCACACCCGTGGCAATAGCGGGTTGCAACAGGCCACTACGCATACACCCTGAAAGGAAAAAGTAAGATATTGGCAAAGTCTAGAATGCGAACAATATAGACATACAGGCCGAATAGCTTTTGAAAGGACGTATGATCAGCACTAAGTCCGCTTGAAACACATGAACGGACTGACTTGGACAAGATAAGGATGATCTCCAGGGGGATTTGACTCTCCACGTATTCATCGTGGCGTCTTTTCTTCCTGCGATACCTCTTTGGGTGCGCTCTACGGGTGATGACATGCGCAATCCACGCAAACAGCCTGAAAAGGGGAATGTAGTCCAGGAGGGTGGTGGCAGGAGGGTTGCGGGCAGGCTTTAAGGGGGGGTTGACGTCAAAGGCGTGTGCCAATCCCTTCTCTGGATCAACGGTGGTTACACTGCGGGTGGACTGGCTTCCGCGCTCCATCTCCGTGACGGGCTGGCTCGTCTGCCTGGTCGGCTCATCGCTTTCTTGCCAGAGAGGGAGTAGTTCAGACTCGGTACCCTGTGCGCCATTGGCGTAGCGCGGTAGAAAAGAGATGAGGGGATACAAATCTTCGTAGTAAACACCTCGTTCGTCGCGGAGGAAATGCTGAATCGATCACATCAGCGTTGTTGAGGTGAAATGAAAGTTTCCAGCGCACCTTGACAGCAACGGCATAGGCAAGAATCTAGCCGGAGTATGAGGGAACAAAACCAAATTTAACGACCAATGCCATACCAAATTGATCATTGTTTTCTTTTCGATGACATTCTGAAGAGTTGTGCTGTCGCCCTTGCGCTCGACAGGTATATGAATCCAAAACTGGATTGCGGGAGGTCAGCTATAAATAACATTTTGACGTAGAGCCGTTATCACCTGTTGTGCGAGATTCCTGGAGGCGGTGATGATATTTGTCCACATCTTCCTGCCATCTTGATACCTATGAAACTGATTAATGATATTGACAGGGAACCTGGCAAAAAAGTCGCACCTTTCGTACGCTGACGACGTCCTGAAAGATATGACCAGACCGAGGACCGTACCCAAGACGGTCAACAGCTGGTTAGAAATACCCAGACTGTGGCTCGTCATCTCTCCCACCAGCGTAACCACTTGGAAAGTAGGCCAAACGATTCAGTGGCAAACGATTAAAACGGTGTAAAGACTCACTTGTGGCAATTAGTGTGAAGAACAGCACTTCTGGCCAGATATCGTTGATCACAGTAGCCTGGAACTTTCTGGCAGTCCATGTGCCACGAAATAGAGGGTTCGCAGAGACCATGCTCGCGGGGAAGGTGAGGGGTGAAAAGGGGGATCAGGCGGCAAACGAGCGAGGCACCGGAAGCCCTGGCTTTTAAAGAGAACGTGGGGGAGACGCTAACTGAAACTGGTGCGTGGCGCTCTTAAGAAGGGGTGGTTATTTAAGGATTTGGTGTTGCCTTTATTTTTGTTTAGGGTCCGCGCATTTCAATTGAGGGCATTTGGAAGCTCGGACCTGGCCGGTTTTTGTTCTCCGAAGCGCTCGCTCACACGACTCGGTATTGTGGTCTTTCCCAACGCACCCTTTGACTGGTAAGGCCACTGAACATAGCCTGAGTGTACCATATACTAAATCTTCTAATCTGGAATAATTTTGGGGTATATTTTACCGCGTTTTTGCTGTCGGCCTCGAGGCGTTGGATCAAGATGTGTGGTTTTTTATGCTGTCATATGTTTTGTTTCGGCGCAGCCTTGGCAACACGCTTCCTCCTATCTGGGTCGGTCTGGTCCCATCAACGGCAAAACGAGAGGCCCCACAACACCGCAGTTTTGAATATACCGCAGCGGCGACCGGATGCCACAATAATTATTGCGGATCGCAAATGGGTTTGCAGGGGTTCGCTAAATAATCTTTCTGTTTTATGATTGGCTATCGAGCAGAAATTGCTCAGATCCACATGTTGAGTGCCGGCAATATTGGTCTGCGCTCTTACTTACATCGATCATTTGGCAGTGCTCTCAGCGTTTGATTTTGCACACAAACTTATGCTGTAAATAAACTGTGGGCCCGCCGTAATCGCCTTGCGCGACCCACACTGAATGCAAGCAATCAGTCCCTTCTACTGGGGCGGCATGTGCTAGATTCGATTTGCTTTTTCCGGTATGGTGTAGCTATAAATTCGACTGAAAAAAGTAGATCATTATTCAAGTTAGAGAGACGGAGACAAGATGGATTCGCTGTCGGAAGTCTAACGAGTGCGATTGAGTGCGACGTACGGTATTTGCCATTCGGGGTTTGTTCGGAGTTTGTAAAATTAGAACGAATGACTGTCGTCAGTGCAAGTCAGTTGACCGTCAACTGCGAACTTGACTGGAGTGCAAGGGAGTGCATATACAACGCTGGCTGCTTGGAATTGGTCTCTGTTTTTGCACTAGCTTCTATGAACAGTGGAAATGGATGAATGTCTCACTGGCTTTGATACTCCAGCCGGCTCGATCCTTCTTCCGCTCTGTGGTTCACTCAAGATAGAGGACCATTCCATTCCGGGCCTATACATCTCTTCCGTAACACCGCCGCTCTACTCTCGGGCCACGAGCTCCTCTGGGGAAACTTTCGCTCTCGTTCAACACACCCCCATGTTTTGTTCCCATATCTGTCAAACGCATTCCTGCTTTGTTGCTTCTTTTCTGAGCACCTAGACCCGATCGAGGAACAGAGAGTCTTAAGGATGGTAGCACCGCTGGCACCCAATCTATTTGCACTACAGTGGGCAATTACATGATCATTGTGCGATGCACATCCAGCAACAAACTTCTAGGCTAATACCTTCTTACCAAATATGACTTTCGTATGCATGCATCTATCAAGAGGATCAACTCTTCAAACGTATTTATTTTGAAAGTTCATCGAAGGATCCTTTGCCCTTTATCCGAGGACCCATAGGCACTTCTTCTCCCTCTCTTTCATCATGGCTGACCCAGATGAAAGGAACATAACCATTGACGACGTCAAGCAAGAGCATGAGGCTATAGTAGAATTGGCTCCCCAACGTCGAGGATGGATGTACTGGCTCAGGGCGTGGAACATGGAGATGCGAGGTTAGCTTCACTACATTATCACTGACACGTACTTGTAGCTGCATTCAGGAATTCAACCAGTACCAATTGAAGAGAGGACGGATACCGAATATGGGAAGATATGCTATATATTTCTCTCCTCTAATACGAGTATTCTGGTGTGAGTAGACAGCTTTCGCTGTTGTGACTTGGTTGTAACTGATAACTTTTCCTACAGGTTTTCAATAGGGACCATAGGCCCAGTGAGCTTTGGGCTGGGTGCGCGGGACTCGTGTCTTGTCATCGTCGGATTGAACCTCGTATGTGCGATCTTACCAGCGTACTTGTTAGTCTTCTTTTCTTTCTTATCTATACTTGAGTTTTGACGATATTTGACATTTACAGTGCCACCTGGGGCTCAAAATTAGGGATGCGCCAAATGATTTTGTCCAGATATAGCTTTGGGTCAGCTTATCTTAACGCGAAGTGTAACATCCTCTCATTTTATCAAACAAGGTACTACGGAGTGATTCTTCCTTGCATTCTCAACCTTGCAACCGTCGTCGGATTTTCTGTATCAGGTTGCATAGTTGGCGGACAAGCGCTGGCCAGCGTTTCAAACGGAAATCTTAGTTGGACGTGAGTTGTAATATTTTCCGATGACTGAAAGATTCTACTGAAACTCCAGCAATGTTTAAAGAGTAGGAATAGTAGTCTTCACAATCATCTCAGTTTTGGTTTCCTTTGGGGGTTATAGGTTTCTCAACTGGTATGTACTGGGCAACCCTTTTGTGACCACCAAAACTCAAAATCCCGCGTTTCCCAGGTACGAAAAGGTAGCCTGGATCCCAATCCTGATGGCGTTTGTTGTCGTCGTTGCCATTGGAGGAAGCCATCTATTCAATCTGCCTCCTGCCCCTCCGGCAACAGCTGCTTCTATCCTAGGTTTTGCGGGAACTCAAGCAGGCAATGTAGTAACTTGGTCAGGCTACGCGGCCGATTATGCGATTTATCTACGACCTAAACGTGCAACGTAGGTGCCATTATATTTTCTACGCAATGCTATCATAACATGAAGTCTTTTCCAGCTGGAAATTATTCTGGGCTGCATACATTGGGTTATTCGTCCCGACGGCAAGTGACAAATTGCTATCGCAATCATAGCGTTTCTCTTGCTGAACATTTGCAATGCAGACACTTTTAGCATGTGTTGGAGCTGCTTTCTCCGCAGCTGCTCCCTCAGTTCCCTCGTGGAATGATGGTTATGCAGGAGGAAACATAGGAGGTCTCCTCAAAGCTATCTTGCGCCCTGCTGGGGGGTTTGGGGAGTTCCTTACTGTGCTTCTGAGTCTATCCGTCGCCGCGAATACCGCATCCCTATTCTATTCTGCATCCTTCAACTTTCAGGTCCTTATTCCCAGGCTTGTGGTTGTACCAAGACATGTGTTTACCATCGTCACCGCCGCTGTGTAAGTGGTCTAATCGGCAGGGACGCACCATCTGACTTCGTTCTAAAATGTTAGGGTCCTTCCTATCTCCATCGTTGGTGCGCACCGGTTCTACGCCGCGATCACCAATTTCATGAGTCTCATCGGATACTGGTGCTTTGCATACGTCGCCATCCTCATCGTCGAGCATATCTACTTTCGCAAGAACAATTTCGCAAATTATAATCCCGAGATATGGGATGCCCCTAGTCGGCTGCCTCTTGGCTGCGCGGCTCTGGGGTCGGGCATACTCTCTTTTGGACTTGTGATTCCGTGCGTGAGTCAAGTCTGGTTCACCGGCCCAATTGCAAAGACCACCGGAGACCTGGGATTTGAGGTTGCGTTCGTTTTGAATTTGATATTGTACCCCCCGTTACGTCTACTGGAGATTAAGTACAGCCGTTTGTGACTTGTATTTATGCGACCTGGAGTTTAGATTTGTACCTGCCAGTGAAGGCGCGTGGCAGCTGGCTCAGTGGAGGACGCGTGCTAAATGCGTCGAACGCGCTGCACCGGTGTCTCTATTCTCTACTACTACTCCAATACGCGTTCCCCCTGCTATCAATACAGAAAACACGTTGCTCAAGCGTTGCTCTAGCAAGTTTGGCACTGGAGGAGGAACAAGTTGAAGATCTTGAACTGAGCGCTCAGCGCGATGCGTATGATCATGTGAGCACATCGGCTACTCGGAGTTTTAATTGAGTGCGAATTTGTTTTCCATACGGACTCCGATGAACTTCTCCATGACTTTGCTACTCTCGCCGTCCATCTCGGTCCATCTGCCACTCTGTGTTTAATTCAAGATGACCAGGACCGGCCTTCTTAATCCATTTGCGTGTACTAACATCTTCCGTAACACCGCCGCACTCTATTTTCGTGCCCCAGCTCTCGCTCTGTGTGGAAACTTTTGCTCTTGCCCAGGACATATCTCTAGAGTTCGTTCCCATATCTGTCAAACACATTCCCGCTCGTTGCTTCTTTTATTGAATAGACTCCAAATGGACTCGCTTGAAATCTGACGAATACCGTGACTCTGCGGTAGTACAACTGGCCTCCAGTACCCGCAGTTGCAATATGCAAAGCTCATTCAACCCCGCATATTTAAGATTCAAGGCTTATTGTATCTATTTTTCTGCCAATGGCGTCTATACTTGGTCTATACAGCATGCGCGACTGTATGATGTATCACCTACGTCTATCAAGATAACCTCTTCACACGCATTGATTCTGAAAGCTCAAGATGCCTTGGCTCCTTATCTCGAAGCCCCGCCGAGAGCGTTTTTTCCTTCTTGTTCACCATGTCTGACATTGATGAGAAGCAGAGAATCTCTGACGACGTTAAACAAGAGTATGTCGATTTGGTGGATCTAGCCCCTCAGCGGCGAGGATGGACGCACTGGCTCACGACATGGGGAGTAGAGATGCGAGGTGAGCCTTATTACTCATTCCTCTGACGCGTTATAATATTGAGATCATTTCAAGGAATCCAACCAGTGCCCATCGAAGAGAGAACAGATACTGAATATGGCAAGATATGCTATGTATTTCTTTCTTCTAACATGAACATTCTTGCGTGAGTGAGCAACTCTGGTCGTGTGCTTTGCTTGACTGGACCAATTTGCCTGTAGATTTTCAATTGGGACCATAGGCCCTGTGAGCTTCGGGCTCGGTGTGCGGGACTCATGCCTTGTTATCGTCGGGTTCAACCTCATATGTGCCATCCTACCTGCGTACTTGTAAGTATTTGTTTATTGCAGACGCTTGTATACCAACGATATTCGGGTGCAACAGCGCCACCTGGGGCTCGAAGTTGGGAATGCGACAGATGATCTTAGCTAGATATACTTTCGGGTGAGATTTTCTTCGTGACATTGGCCTCAACATTGTCTCATTGTATCAAAAAAGGTACTACGGCATTATCCTTCCTTGCATTCTCAATCTTGCAAGCGTCATTGGGTTTTCTGTATCAAACTGCATACTAGGCGGACAAACTCTAGCCAGCGTTACGAATGGAAATCTAAGTTGGACGTATGTCATCAATTATCAACTCTCCCAGGATATCTGCTGAAAGACTGTTGTTCGAAGAGTGGGGATAGTGGTATTCACTATCGTCTCTGTCTTAGTCTCTTTCTTTGGGTATAGATTTCTCAATTGGTAAGAGGTCTGCTGCCTGCATGAATGCCAAAATTTGAATTGAGCATCACTTAGGTATGAAAAGGTAGCCTGGATCCCAGTGCTGATCACTTTTGTAATCCTTGTTGGCATTGGAGGAAAACATCTTCTTAATTTGCCTCCCGCTGCTCCGGCAACTGCTGCTTCCATCTTGGGGTTTGCGGGGATTCAGGCAGGCTATACGATAACTTGGTCGGGCTTTGCGGCTGACTTTGCTATCTATCTTCAACCAAAACGCGCAACGTACGTCCCATCACATTTCCGACTGAATTTTATCATAACAAGAGGTTCCTAGCTGGAAGATCTTCTGGTGTGCATACATTGGGTTGTTTGTCCCTACGGCAAGTAATAAATTTGCCGCTGTGATCATACCGCTTCTCTTGTTGACTGTTTGCAATGTAGGCGCTTTTAGCATGTGTTGGGGCAGCTTTCTCTGCAGCTGCTCCCTCAGTTCCCTCGTGGAATGATGGTTATGCAGGAGGAAACATAGGAGGCCTCTTCGAAGCCGTCTTGCGCCCTGCTGGCGGGTTTGGGAAGTTCCTTACTGTCCTTCTCAGTCTATCCGTCGCTGCGAATCTCGTTTCTATATTTTATTCTGCATCCTTCAACTTCCAGGTTTTTATCCCCTGGCTTGTGGTTGTTCCAAGATACGTATTTACCATAGTCACCGCTGCTGTGTGAGTTATGAAGTCGTATCGATGATGACGAAACTTAATCTCGTTCTAATGTAGGATTCTCCCAATCTCCATCGTAGGCGCGCACCGCTTCTACGCCGCGATCACCAACTTCCTGAGCCTCATCGGATATTGGTGTTCTGCATTCGTCGCCATCCTCATCGTCGAGCACACCTACTTTCGCAAGAACAAGTTTGCAAACTACGACCCAGAGATATGGAATGTACCGAGCCGGCTGCCTCTTGGCTGCGCGGCTCTGGGATCGGGCTTGCTCTCCTTTGGACTTGTTATTCCTTGCGTAAGCCAGGTTTGGTTCACCGGCCCCATCGCGAAGATCACTGGAGACCTCGGGTTTGAGGTCGCGTTCGTCTTGAACTTGGTATTGTACCCCCCATTGCGCTGGTTGGAGATTAAGTACAGCCATTTATAGCTTGTACTTATACAACAAGTGGTTTGATATATATGCACCTCTGCAACTTCGATAGAGGCAGTGTAGTTCTAGGTTTTGAAGCTTGTGCACTCACATAAGCTCACGGCTTTCGCGCTTTCCCATACGTACTGCGCCTACGAGCCCATGCGACATCCTCTCTGCGAACAGGAACCCCCCGATGGCACCGCCTCGTCGGCGCTCAGTCACTGTTCAAACGTTCAAGGAGCGTTAGTACAAAACCAATACAAAACACGCGGCCACGCCTGCGAGCGAAAGCGCGTGCAACCGCGGGACGCGCGTCGGATGCGTCAAACATGCTGCACCACTGAAAAACGCGTCAGCCCCATCGTCTCCGCATTCAGTGCGTTGCGCAGGAAGAGCACGAGCAAGTCCGGCGCGTTTCAAAGATATTTTAGGACGCCGAGTGAGCGCGACCCGCGACGCGACTGATCATGTGAGTAGTTCATCACTTGTTTGTCACAGAAATCAGAATCCGTCCCTTTCTGTCCACCATGACCTCTACTCCGCCCCCAAGCTTTGCTTGAAATCAGGATCTCATTCGGCTTCCTGTGCCATTTATACTTCACGAGCACGAATATATCTGTCTTCGAAAAACCGCGGGCAGAGAAGAAAATACATCACACAAGATATGCACCGGGTGCGGCGGGCACCCTTTTATTGTTCTGCGTTCTCTTCGCACCATGATCAGTTCTCCGAAGTACGGTAGCGGCGTTCTGCATTGGCTATGCAGATATGTATCTGTAACACAACCCACGTCGTCTGCAGGGCGACCTTCAGAACAATACACCTGCAAACTGAACCCTTGTACGATATGCTGGGGGCTTGACTTCCACTATTCTCCGCATTTACCGTCAATTTATCTTTGGGAGTTCTTTGGAAGCTGAAGACATTTTCACCGGTTGGTATTGCCAAGTATTGACAATCTCGTTCAATCTCCCGTCAATCTCCCACTCTGTGATTAATTCTAGCTGCTTTTATGCGTATATCTCCTCGATAACACCGCTGCTCTATTCTTGATTTTCAACTCTTGCTTTCTGTGAAACTTGTGCTCTTGTCCAGGTTACATCTACAAACCAGGGTTTTGTATGCGACCAATATATTTCCGTTTGATGCTTCTGTTTTCGAATGAAATAGCGGAGGTACCATAACTCGATATTCATTCATAGTGCGCGGTCACAAGATACAAAATGTACGTTCTAAGTACCTGTCTTACTTAAATTCAAGGCTGACGAATCCGGATCTGCTGAAAATAACGTCTATACAACATCCGCAACTTTACTATTGAATAGGTCTTCTGTCTATTAGGGAGATAGAGTCTTCACACGAACTTATTCCGAAAGCTCAAGATTCTTCGGTCCCTTATCTTAAGGCTCCACGGAAACAACTTTTCATTCTCGTTCATCATGATATCCGACCTGGATGAGAAGCAGAGGATCTCTGACGATGTAAAACTAGAGCATGTGGACACAGTAGAATTGCCCCTCCAACGACGAGGGTGGACGCATTGGCTTACGACATGGGACGTTGAGATGCGAGGTCAGCTTTATCACCAATGTTCCGCTTCCTTACTCTTATTCGCGGCGGCTTCAAGGAATACAGCCAGTGCCAATTGAACAAAGAACAGATACTGAATATGGAAAGATATGTTTTGTCTTTCTTTCCTCCAACATGAACATCCTTCCGTGAGTGAGCAGGTTTTGCTGTTGTGGCCTCGTTTGACCGAAATGCTACTGGCCGCACAGGTTTTCAATTGGAACAATAGGGCCTGCAAGCTTTGGGCTGGGCGTGCGGGATTCATGTCTTGTCATAGTCGGCTTTAATCTTATATGTGCAATCTTGCCGGCATACTTGTAGGTTTTTTATATAACCACTCTGAGGATTCGATGACATTTGGAATTGACAGCGCTACCTGGGGCTCGAAATTAGGGATGCGGCAGATGATTCTGGCCAGATATACCTTCGGGTGAGCATGCTTTACCATTTAGCTGAACAGTCACCCATTCGTATCAATGAAGGTACTATGGTGTGATCCTACCCTGTATACTCAATCTTGCGACTGTCGTCGGGTTTTCGGTATCGGATTGCATACTTGGTGGGCAAGCGTTGGCCAGCGTTACCAACGGAAATCTTAGTTGGACGTAAGTCGCTGTCAATTTTGTTTTATCTATGCTGATAAGACTGTCACTGTTTATAGAGTTGGAATAGTTGTATTCACTATTATATCAGTTTTGGTGTCATTTTGCGGGTATAGGTTTCTCAATTGGTATGTACAGGTCTGCGAAACTGCAGGCACCGTCGTTTAAACCGTGCATTGCTCAGGTATGAAAAAGTGGCCTGGATTCCAGTGCTAATCACGTTTATAATCGCTGTTGCAATTGGAGGAAAACATCTTCTTAACCTACCCCCACCCGCTCCGGCAACAGTTACTTCTATCTTAGGCTTTGCTGGGACTCAAGCAGGCTTTACTATATCCTGGGCGGGTTTTGCGGCTGATTATGCCATATATCTGCGGCCTGAACATGCAACGTACGTGCTGTCATACATTTGATATACTTCACTAACGAGGGGTACTTATCAGCTGGAAATTATTTTGGTGTGCATACATTGGGTTATTCGTTCCAACGGCAAGAAAAAGTATCCTGCCCTCGCACCGCTTTTCCTTACTGCGGTTTTGGTATTCAGGCACTTTTGGCATGCGTTGGGGCAGCTTTCTCCGCTGCTGCTGCATCGGTTCCCTCGTGGAATGATGGATATGCAGGAGGTAACATAGGAGGTCTCCTCGAAGCCGTCTTGCGTCCTGCAGGTGGTTTTGGGAAGTTTCTCACTGTTCTTCTCAGTCTATCCGTATCTGCCAGTCTCGTTTCCATATTCTACTCTTCGTCCTTCAACTTTCAGGTCTTTATCCCCAAGCTTGTGGTTGTTCCAAGATATGTGTTCACCATAGTCACGGCCGCTGTGTGAGTGGTCCACTGGTTTTGTCGGCAGTGACGCACCATCTCACTTCTTTTCGATATATTTTAGGGTCCTTCCTATCTCCATCGTTGGCGCTCACCGGTTCTACGCCGCGATCACCAACTTCCTGAGCCTCATAGGATACTGGTCTTCAGCATTCGTCGCCATCCTCGTCGTCGAGCATATCTACTTTCGCGGGAACAAGTTCGCGAATTACGACCCAGAGATATGGAATGTCCCGAGCCGACTGCCTCTTGGCTGCGCGGGTCTGGGATCGGGCTTGCTCTCTTTCGGACTTGTGATTCCGTGCGTGAGTCAGGTTTGGTTCACCGGCCCAATCGCGAAGTCCACGGGAGATTTAGGGTTCGAGATTGCGTTCGTCTTGAACCTGCTATTGTATCCCCCGCTGCGTTTGTTGGAGATCAAGTACAGTCATTTGTAGCTCATATACCTGCGGGGGCTAATAAGCGCCCTACTGAAGCGTTGGTGATGGGGGAAAACATCAATCAGGAGATCGAACGGGCCGAGAGATCCGGCCTCCTCAATAACCTCCGCGAGTTTGCATCCGTGCGGTACGATCGCCTTTTTTTCGTGCCTGCCATGACTCGACTTTACTCTGCACATTCACTACATCAGTGGTTTGTCCTAGTTTCCCCCTTGCTTTTCTAGCATTAGCTCCTGAGATCACAATTGTTTGTGCCGTGGAATGAAGTAACTGTTTTCTCGGCCCAACTCCACCGTTCTATGTCTTCTACGTCACTTAAAAATCCGTTCTCGGCCTCTCAAGAGCAAAAAGGCTCGACCTGGGATGTCACTGAAGACTATGCGAGCGATACGTCCAAGCACTGGCTGGTGCGGAAGTTGCTGACTTGGGGCGTTGAGGAACGAGGTTAGTGGCATTGCCATTCGGCCTCGCAATAGATGGACTAACTCGTTATCAGGGATCGCGCCAGTCCCCCTCAGCGAGCGAGTAGACCGCCCGTATTCCAAAGTTTTCTTTATTTGGTTTTCGATGAATGTCAATATACTCTCGTGCGTTTGCTATCGCGTTTGAATCATCGCAAGGCTTGCAGCTCATAATGTTTCAGTTTCTCAGCGGGTACTCTCGGGCCTGCGGTCTTTGGTCTCGGGGTGCGCGATGCATGCTTAACGATATTATTTTTCAACTTGCTGTGCTGTGCTGTTCCTGCCTACGTGTGAGTCATATCGGTGGGATGCATTACAAGATCCTGACGGTCTTGCTCTTGCAATATCAAGTGGGACATGGGGTCCATCGTTGGGTATGCGGCAGATTGTTATGTCGCGATACTCATTCGGGTACGCACTGGAGTTCTCTTTTTTCTTATTATCATTGACACCAATGGCAGATATTATGGCGTGATTGTACCTTGTACATTGAATCTCATCACGATGATCGGATTCTCCATCCTGAACAGCATTGTGGGCGGGCAGGCATTGGCCAGTGTATCCAGTAACGATCTGAGTTGGACGTGAGTATCTTCAGTCCGACTTCTTTACAATCTAGTTAATGAAGAAATTACTTATGATAGAGTCGGGATCGTCGTCATTGCTTTGATATCGTTGCTCGTTTCATTTTGTGGGATTACAGTTTTAAACTGGTGCGTAATTATCCTTCTTTTGGGGATGTCCTCCTCTAAACAAATGATAGGTACGAGCGTATTGCTTGGATCCCCGTTGTTATTACGTTTGTAATCGCGCTCGGAGTCGGTGGAAAACATTTGTCAAATCCGCCTCCCGTGGAACCAGCGACTGCCTCGACCATCCTCTCCTTCGCTTCAACGCTTGCCGGTTTTGCTGTTACATATTCCGGCCTTTCCTGCGACTTTTCGAGTTATTTTAGACCAAATGTATCTAAGTGAGTGCCTTCTTTTTAAGAAGAAAGACTCCGCTAAACAAATATCACGCAGGTGGAAATTGTTTTTATCCGCCTATTTAGGATTTCTCCTGCCTCTTGTAAGTTTCTCCATGACATTCCATGCAACCAATTTTTTGATAATGTGCTTTAGGTTGGTTTCCAGTGCCTAGGTGCTGCAGTCGCTGCAGTCGTCTCTTCTGTTCCCGACTGGGACACAGGATACGCCGGGGGCAATGTTGGGGGGTTGCTTGAGGCCATGCTCCATCCTGTGGGAGGCTTTGGAAAATTCTTGACAGTTTTACTGAGTCTCTCAGTCGCTGCAAATATCGCAGCCACATTATATTCGATATCGATCAATTTGCAACTTTTGATTCCTGCCTTATTATATGTCCCCCGGTACGTTTTCTCCATTGTGGCTACGGCAATGTGAGTTTTCAAATCCTATTCTGCAATGTCTTCTAATCATCCTGTTTGTCTAGCGTTGTCCCCCTAGCAATCATCGGAGCTCACCGATTCTATGACGCACTGGTTAATTTCCTCGGCTTGATTGGCTATTGGGCTTCTGCATACGTCGGAATTATTATCACAGAGCATCTCGTGTTTCGAAAAAATGACGCCTCGCTGTACAACAAACAAGCCTGGAATACCCCGGGACGTCTCCCACCAGGCCTCGCCGCAATTGCAGCTGGGGTGGGCTGCTTCGGTCTCGTCGTCCCTTCTATGGAACAGGTGTGGTTCACGGGCCCGATTGCGAAGACTACCGGGGACATTGGGTTCGAAGTCGCGTTTGTGGCGAGCGTAGTTCTTTATCTGCCGCTGCGGTGGTTCGAGATTAGGCGGAGAGGGTTTGTGTAAAGGATGGCCGATGGCCTAACGGTGCTTTCAAGTAAGACATTTATTTGTACGAGTATTATCCTTTTTGAATAACGCTCAGTTGAATGATTTGACTCGGACCTCTTGTTGTCAGTATACCATCTGTCGGCCCTTGGGGAACCAGTCTTGCAAACACTAAATGATTTAGTAAGGGAAAGAGGAGAAGTCTAGCCAAATTCGTGCTTATTTTTACTGTTGGAGGCCGGTCTATAGCTTCTGCGACAGCATGAGCTTTGGGTGCGAGAAACGTTTGCGATTGGTTTGCGACCGACAGCCACCGCAACGCGGTCACGGGGTCTTAATTTAGGTGGCACAACTTATAAAAGTTTACATAAGTGCGCAAATAAGTGCGACGCGTCTTTTTCTTTCTTGCTTCCCTCCAAAATCTTCCTTTCCCCTTGCTCCAAACACTTCTCCAAGGAATCGCATTATTTCACAAATTCTCTGTAAGGACCAAGTAAGGACACCCTTTGCGACCCGTCCCGATTTTTCTCAGCTGACACTGTCTCCTTCCCCGCGGTCCTTCAAGCTTCAAGCTTCAAGTTTCAACTTGAAATCCCAGAGGCGTTTGTATTACAATGACCGCGCCTAACGACTTACAGGTATGGCTTTCTCGGGTCATATAACGTGTATATTTTGTACTCATTGCACTTGCATTGCACCTAGGTTGAATTAGAGGAAGCACTTCATGACAAGCATTTCTCGTTTTCTGGGAGTTTCTATCACGCCGGCCTTCTCTCTTCAGCTCCAAATCCATATCTCAACATATCTGGGTTAGGAGTCGTTGGTCTACCACTCAGTGAACGCGATGCCAAAGCAATTATTCCTTGTGCCACTCTCGCGCCCTTTGGGAAGGGCGAACGTACTGTCGTCGACAAGGAAGTCCGTGACACCTGGGAAATTGAACCTTCTAAAATATCCTTTGCGAACCCGCAATGGGAAAGATACGTGACAGACGTGGTTTGTGTACAAGTGTGCAAATCTCTGGGTGTCAACCTGGTTAACACACGACCTCGCATGGAACTTTATAAGATGTTATTGTATGAAAAGGGGTCTCAGTACGTGTTTTCTCTTCATCTTTCATTACCGTTTGCTGAAAGAGATCATAGCTTTTTACCCCATCAGGAGTTCGTATAGTACCTCTGGTGCATTTTTCGAAGCTGACAACCATTCAACAGCACCCAAAAGGCAAATGGAATGTTCGCAACTGTCATCATCGTCCTTCCTTCGGCATACACTGGAGGTCAAGTAATTCTTTCTCACTCGTCCAAAAGAGAGACCATAGATTTTGCGAAAGACTCCTTTTCTACGGCACTCCTTGCTTGGTATACGGACGTCAAACATGAAGTCAAAGAAGTTACCTCCGGTTATCGTCTTGCGCTCTCATACAACCTTATCCATGTCGCATCGCCTGGAGTCCCTTGTCCTGGTCTGCCTGACACGTCGAAGGCTGTGGTGCCGCTTCAACGCGTCCTCGAAAAATGGCGTGACGGAAAGTATGCTAAGAATTCTAAATCCCAATTGGCGGCTTGCCTTTTGGACCATGAGTACAGCGAGTTTAACCTCCGACACGGAATCAAGATGCTCAAAGGGAGAGATGCAAACAAACTATCACTCGTTCAGCCTCTTGCGGAGAAACTCGGTTTCATGGTCGGGATCGCGAACTTGAGCCATTACATTGCTGGTCCAGCCGAGGATTGTGGTGATTATCGCAGACGCGGTCGTTATGATTACGGTGAATACGGTCTCGACGACGACGAAGAAACACGAAGAAACACCGGATTTCATGGAAATCGACACTAGAACTACGAGTATTGAAGGCTTAGTAGATTTCAACGGCTCTCCTTTGATTCCGACTGGAAAGATGGATCTCGATGATGACTGTCTCATACCCAGAGACCCGTTCAAAGACAAAGTCCCTGACAAGCAGGAATATGAAGGATACATGGGAAATGTGCGATCTTCTCTGCTATCTCATATTTGTCCGGAACTGATTTTTTCTCTTTTCTTTTAGTGGGCAGGCCAAATCGAGCACTGTGAGTACCGCAATGCTGCCTCATATTCTATGGTATTTGAACTGAAAATTGCCAGGGTATCGGCGTACTGTATTCGTCCTTATGCGCAAACCCGATGTCGACGAAATCTGCTATAAGGCCGGTGGTGCTGTATATGCACACATACGCCTCAGGAAGTGCTTGGAAATCCCTCCGACAGACGAAGACCGGCTTTGGGCAACACGACTCCTTGAGAGTAGCACATCGTTAAACGGAGTCCATGCCCTTACTTTAACAGATTACGCTTTGAAGTGGCAAGATTTGAATCTTTGGAAGGGCGCAATGAAGTGCCCTGCATCTACACTAGCGAACATTGATAATGCCTTGTTACTCAAAGCGTGGAAGTTATTCTCGTTCGAGGCTGTCTGCCTGAGGTAAGTGGCTTGTTTAGTTTTCATAGTAAAGGGTTTTATATCTCGCTTAGTTTCGAAGAAATGTTGGCTCGTTCTACCAAATTACAGGAACAGATGCATTTTATCCACAGCCTCCCTCCGCAAGCTACTAGTCACGATCTCCAAGTAGTCGGCATCTGGTGTCAGAAGGAGTCTACCAAAATTCTTTCCTCGTATAACCCAGTCAATGTCCTGGATGTACCGCTCATCATATCTATCGCCCGTGACTCTGGCCTGAAGACAATTACCGAGACGTAAGTCGCCCTCGAATGTAATGCTCGATCCATCAATAACATTTCGTTGTCACCCATAGGATGATACCGAACCTGGTGAAAAAATCCAGCACATATGCCTTTTTCCTGGCTCTCTGCAAAGCCTTGCCCAACGCGCTCCAAGATATATTGGACGCGCAGGCTAACCGAGAACTGGCCTCTTCATCGTCGAAAAAGGCGCCCAAAACTAGCACCAGCAGCCAGGAAGGCTCCGATCTTAATTCGACTGCAATCCTGCTTGACAAATTGACAAGACTGTGTCTTGATACTGCAGTCCCACAATGGTCGGACGTTTTCGAAAGGGGACTCGCTGAGAATTTTCCTATATACAACTACCCAATTCAACAGCCCCTCAGACCGTATAATGGCAAGATCACGCGGATTATTGAGATCATGGAGCACGCGATAGAAAGAGCCGAAATGGATGTCATCAAGAGGTTGTTCGTTAACGTCCTCAAAGCACCTGGGGAAACGCCTGCCAAATTTATCGAGATATACGCTCCATTAATCCCTCGCTTGAAGGAGTCACTAGCCAAGAACAATATTGCTATCAATACCCCGCCGTTTGTTTTGTTTTTGCGAATATTGATTGGCTTGTACCTGCGCGACGTTCTTGGAAACAAGAGCCAAATGACCAACGCTATTCTCCGTAAAGTTGGCTGCGTGTGTCGGGACTGCATACCACTCAATGCGTTTATCATGAACCCCACTACCACAACGACGACGCTTCGTTTGGTCAAGGCACGCCGTCTACATCTTGAACAGATGCTAGCACCCGCGGGGGATATGTGCACGTTCGTTACAATCAACTCAGGCAGTCCGCACGGCGTGCAAGTGACAAAACGCCCCGAGGTCGTAGCTGCGGGTACGTGGCCCATTCGCCAAAAGGCTGCGCAAGTGTTTCTGGCGTCTATTGGCACCAATGCTGTCCTTAAGCAGATAATGGGCGCCCGCTATCCGGAGGTTGGCATGGCTCTTCAAGGAACGCAGCATTTTGGTAGTGTTCAGGCGGAGCTTGAGGATTTGGAGAAAAGCAGCCGCGTTCAAGGTGCAACAGCATCTAGCATTGGTCCTTCCGATGGGCCACATGGGGGGACCAGTGCAGCCCTTCAACAAGCTATGACGGCGTCCTCTTCTACACTTCCTGTGACGCTTCGTACTACGTCTGGCACAAAGAGGAAGAATGGCCCATCAGCTACTGTCTAACTGGTCCCTGTTATCACAACTTGACTAGTCCATCAGTTGTTCTCAAACGCACTCCATCTTGGATTATTCTGACCTCGTCACCATCATCTATGGACTCCCGATGTCATTTTCTTGTTGGATTCTATTAATATCTGTCGCTCGATTCTACTTCACCCTAGTGAAGCAGGACAGCTTCCGCCTCTATTTCTTGGTCGCTTGTGTTCAAGTTTCAACGTGAACTCGGACTTTGTACTTATGGTAATCTACCGCTACTATGTTTTTTTTTTCTCTTGATATTGAGCATTTAAATGGTTGCTATTAGTAGCGCACGCCAATGAACACCATGTCTATGCGCAACTGTAGCTTATGGATATCTGTCGCGGATTCCCAAACGCTCCCAACCTCATTATTCCTCCTCCCGCCCGAACCCTTCAGCCCACCGTGCAACGGCACACCAGCATTCCTCGAGCACTGTACGGTCCCACCACCACGCGCTCAGTATGAGCGGGTCGTGACATGCATCGCGGGCCCAGCGCAGTGCGGTGGGGAGCCGCTGGAATACGTGGCGTACAAAATGCTCCTCGTGCGCCCCGGCAGGATCCTGCTTCGCGGCGTGGCCCCAGCGATGCAGCACGACGGGGGAGCACGGGGAGATATATTCCGAGTGCGCAACGGCCATGAGGCGGCGCTCTTCTGCGGGAGTGGACGAAATGGCCAGGTGGCCCTGCACCGTCGACGTTGTCCTTTCCTGTGTGGCGGCAAGTTCCGGACTGACCCATCGCCGTCCCACTGGCATCCGAGTCTGTCCCTGAACTTTCGATCATTGAAGCCTGAAATTCGACGAATATAACAGGAGTAGGTGCCTTCAATCATTTTTCAACTTCTGCTTAAGCCTGTCTTTTACCCAACCTTTACCAATTTCCAAGGTTGTAGCGGCTTCAGATGGTGTAACATGATCATTTGGGCGCCACAATTGTTACATTACAGTAAAATGTGGGTCAAATGTGGCAATATAACCGTCTCAGTTCAATGTGATCAGGCCCACAACGCGTTCAAAATTAATTAATGAGCCACGAAGTGAACCGTGACCAATGTGGCCACCCGTGTGACGCTACGCGTCTGTGTCACGGTCGTTGTTCGTGGCATGCCAGTGGCCGCCTGTTGGAAATATATAAGGACCATGCATTTTGCCCCTAACGCCCCCACAACTCGATTTTGAATCACTTTTGACTACTCCTCCCTCGCAACCTGCACTATAACTATCTAATTAACCTCAATGTCGACCTCACGTGCCGATTCCAAAATCCAGTCGACCCCAAGCAAGAACAAAACCGCTGCGCGGAGTACGTCTCAAATGCCAAGCAACAAGTACGTAGCAATACCGTTCATATCATACGCATTGCTTATACGATAATTTCACAGAATTAAAGAAATCTATGACGACGTTTCATACGACGTGAGCAATGCTACGAAAGTCAGCTTTGATTCTTTTCTCCGACTGTTCCTATCTCGCTGCTTGGTTGGCGAGGAGAAGACGCGATACGAAACGCTGCAGAAACGCATTGAAGAACTTCAAGTGGAACGCTATAACAATGTGGCCTCAAAGCGATCCCAACAAGACTCGCCTGAAGACGACCCGGCGGAACCAAATGCTGAGGACGATAAACCAGAAGCACCTACTGAAGAAGAAACAAAGTTGGAGAAAGAGCGAGACGATTTTATGAACGACATTCTCCAACAGTGCCTGGAGAAAGTCGATAGTGTTGCAAACAACGCTGACGTCCGGTCGCGGCTTTATAAATTGTAAGTTCGCCGATTTTTAGTTCGAATCCGGATTTGTATATGACGTTTACCTTGCGCAGCGGGCAGCTAGTCGAACTGAAGAGTGCAGAGACGGATCGATACAAGCCTTACGCAGATCTATACAATAAAGCCTTGGACGAATTAGCTACACTTTCAGGCCTTCCTCTCCGACCGGAGCCCGCTCATCGTCTTCGGCTCTGTCGCGCAGACCCCCGCGCAATCAAGTCCAATTTTCCAGGCACTGGGGAAAATCTGGAACGCAAACCGGACTTAGTGCGTACCTCTAGGCATGCCGCTGAGAAGACCCACAAGCCGGGAGACCAATACTTTGGGGATAAACCGTCGAAAGCCTTTGAATGGTCCCAAGTACTTTCGTGCGAAGAGATGAAGGCCTTCAAAGGTGGTCTGACTACTGGCGCTGAAGTAGTTTTGAATGGGAAAGTATTTGATTCTACCTCAGGAACGGCAGAAGACAGAATGCTGCGAGAGATCCCTTGGGACAAGGACTACAAGTTCAGTGCGCCGGAGACGCCTCAAATTATCAGCACCACGATCTCTTCGACCAAGTCGGGCTCTAAACGCGGCCGTTCAGAACTTGCTGACGATGCCACGAGTTCTAACAAGAAGGCTCGCCTTGAAGCCGCTGTTGGGTCCTCTACGCGCACTAACCAAGCGCTTGCGGCCAAAGACAGGGATACGAACAAGAATACCGATGCCAGGGTGCAAGTATCTACGTACGCTATGGAGTTGATGTCGTACGGTCCAGGCGTAGATCAAGTCATCATGACGCTCGTTGTTGGTACGTCGTCGCCGTGTTATGTAGAAAATTCCAATGCCTGACCCTGTGTATAGATGAAATCATCTATCTTTGGCATTACGACCGGCAGGGCATCCACCGTTCGGATGGTATCAGCATCATCACTGATCTCCCTCGCTTCCTTGTGCTTTTGCTCGCTTTCCAGCGTTTCACGGTCGAGGACTGGGGCATCGTGCCGGTGCTCAATCCAGCTGCTCTCATTCACCTTGGCATTGAACAGCATCCCGACTCCAACGTTTGTGATGAACCGTGCCCTCCGGTCACCGAGATCAGGTTACCTCTGGCAGGCGACCACTTTGCTGGGCCTCCTCGAATCATATTAGATATGGATCCTCGGGTAGAGTCTCTGACTATTAAAGTGAATGAGTACCTCTCTCATAAACCGCACTGCATCTCGGGCCGGGCGACTTCTGTCTTCAAGGCAGACTATAATGGAAAGGCCGTCGCAATCAAGATATCCAGCCCTGAAGTTCAACGACCACATGAGGGTGACACCTTGGCAGTTGCCCGCGCCATTGCCACCGCAAAGGATCGGTCTATACTCGACCATCTTCCGGTGTTCTATCTCTCGGGCGACCTCAAAGCCGGGTGCACACTGCGTGTGCGAAGCATGTTCGGTACCTGTGCCAAAGGCTTCCGCGCACTCCGAGCAGTCGTTTTGGAGGAGTTGGCCAAATTGACGTCTCAGGCGGGGGAATCGTTTGTCAACGCTTGGCTCCATGGTGTGACATGTACGTTTATGTTCAGTGTGTTTCCCTTGCGTAGATTCTAACGATACTTCTTTTAGGCCATGCCTTCCTTTGGAAACACGGTGTCGAGCACAGCGATCCCAGCTTGTGGAATGTGATGTACCATCCAATTCGCAAATGTGGGGTCTTGACGGATTTCGACTTGTCAATCATTGCGTGGCGCGAACGTGTTCTGGGAACCGATCGAACCGGCACTATCCCATTTATGGCCCTGGAACTTCTGCGCGAACCATATTGGCAAGGAAAAATTATTCGCCGTTACCATCACGAACTCGAGGCGTTCATCTGGATGCTGCCCTTTGTGTTCCTCGCCTACGACACTGGGAAATTGGACCCGAACAATCGATTTATCAAATACTGGATTACCTCTGACTACGTCAATTGCGCGAAAAGCAAGTTGAACTTCATCAATTCTGCAGACTTGGACGATTCTGTCCCTTTGGTGGCAAGTGCCTTTCAGAAATACAACATGCTTATGTTGGACGCATGTAACATGGTCAAGGACCAGCACCACGTGCGGCGTAACGAGGCCTCCAAAGCCGCTTTTGCTCGACAAAGGGCCCGCCCTAAAGGAGACAGGATATCTGAACCTGCTTCTCATGCTGAACAATCGGCACGTATGTGGGATGAATTCATATCTATTTTACCTGGTTTTGGTATCGACACCGCCAGGCTAGAAAAGCACAGGCCCATTTTCGATCGCGAAGAATGTCAGGAGTTATTCAACGAAATGAAGGACATCTACAATTCTCTCGGCTTTACCGCTTGAGCAAGCGCGCAATTGTATTGCATATTTTGCAAATCCTTAACAGATTTTTGCTCCCATATACCTGTAGCACTAGCTTGCCGTTTAGTACATTTGTATTACCCTCTTAACTACATATAATTGGAGTTCTGTACATTCTCTTATGTAAATTTCCCGTTCTGAAGACCGACAATACATATATTTTTGTGTTTCTTCAACGATAGGCCTTCAATTTTAAGTGGTGATACGTTTTTTATGAAGTAGTCTTATGCATTTGAGCTCTGTTCCGAGGGAACGAGAGTAGTCAGATCAGCAACTGACAACTGTCCTACCTCCTCTTCCATGTTGAAGTCATCACTGAGTCAAGCAACAACAAAACCAGTTGACCACCATTGAGGCTGTTCCCTTAAAGCCTTAAAGCTGTAGAATTGTTGAGCACGGTCCTGGTGGCATGTGATAATTCTTGGAGAATTTATTCAGTTGATCTTTGGATCAGTGACACGCAGTGTGATTTGTCTTCCTTGCTTTCCTCCTCTAAGGCTATGTCAAAAATATGCTCTTATCTGCATTCATCAGCAACACAACCAACTGAAGACAAATGCACCCCGAAAATTCCATATCACGCATCGGACAGCTAATAGTACGTTGGCAAAATTTCAACAGTTTACTGATAATCACAACCATATTGCAGAGTCTCGCTTCAGAACGATTCGAAGTGGTACGCTGCTAGAAGGATCTTGCTTGAAAAACCCCCGACAAAGCTTCTAAAATAAGCTTTGATAGTTTTCTTTGAGTTTTCTGAAACTGGTACTGTCTGTTAATGCCACGAACACAAGTCGTGCCTTCAGGGCTTCGAAGGAGGAAGTCCGAAGAGGCGCAAAGCGTTTACAGCGGCGACATCCCGAAAAATTGTCTGAATAACATCTTAATGTATGATGTAGCGAAGTAATTCGCAAATGTGGCATTTTGACAGATTTTGACTTGCCACCCATCTCGTGGCGAACACGCGTTCCAGGAAGCAATCAAATCGGCATTATTCCCTTCATGGCTCTAGACCTTCTACTTGAAAATTATGGGGAAGAAGTTTGGAAGAAGTTACTCGTTGTTACTACCACGAACTCGAATCATTCATCTGGATGCTTCCCTTCGTGTTCATCGCCTACAATAATGGGAAAATAGACCCAAAAATCTCTTTATAAAATACTACATCACTTCTGACTACATCACCTAGGCGAAAAAAGTTGGCCTTTATTGCTCCTCAAAGATTGGACGATGCTCTCTCTTCGGTGGACAATGCCTTCGAGAACTACAAAGGGCTTATGCTCGACACATGTGTTATGGTCAAGCAACAGTATTATGACTCGGAGCGGCAACTACATGACTACGAAAAACTTCGACAGAAGGTACTCTCGAAAGGCAGTAAGATATCTGGACCTGCACCCCATGTTGAACATTCCACCATGATGTGGCACAAATTCATCTCCCTTTTATCTTTTTGGCGTATCGACATCACCAGGCTCCAAAAGCACAGGCCCGCTTTTGATCGCGCACATTGTCAAGATCATCTAGTTAGTGAAATGGGGACCATCTATAATTCCCTCCACC
Organism: Hypholoma fasciculare; assembly: GCA_016801325.1. Taxonomy (NCBI): domain Eukaryota; kingdom Fungi; phylum Basidiomycota; class Agaricomycetes; order Agaricales; family Strophariaceae; genus Hypholoma; species Hypholoma fasciculare. Next base: position 36,360 of record JAEKIV010000305.1, read on the forward strand.
TCGCCATTCAAGCCAGAGTGCTATTGTACTACATCCTATGGAAATCTTTAGTAGATGTCCGCTCCCATACTTACTCCATCACGTATACCCGTAGCAAATAGCATGCCACATAGGACATGTATCTGTATCACCCTCTCAACTATACACCGGAATACCGTGACTGTACGCCCTCTTAAAATTACTGTCGTGAAATAGCGGTGGACGATGTCCCATTTTTATAAATGCCTCAGCAGGGACGACGCCTGACTGGACCACTTGCCCACCGCGCCCCCTCAGAACAATAATGTAGATAATAGCCTGTAACAGCAGCAACCCGCGACATGTCCCGGGAGTAGATAAAAGGTCCTAATTATCCCTAGCGCACGCCAATGAACACCATGTCTATGCGTAACTGTAGCTTATGGATATCTGTCGCGGATTCCCAAACGCTCCCAACCACATTATTCCTCCTCCCGCCCGAACCCTTCAGCCCATCGTGCAACGGCACACCAGCATTCCTCGAGCACTGAACGGTCCCACCACCACGCGCTCAGTATGAGCGGGTCGTGACATGCATCGCGGGCCCAGTGCACGGTTAGGTCCACGCCGTCTTCGCCCATTGCTCGCGCGAGACTGCGCACCTCGCGCACGAGGCGCTCTGCATCTCCGGTGAGCAGCAGCGTGCGCGGGGAGCCGCCAAATAATGTCTGTGGACCATCCACGGCGGGTTCATCGGCAAGTGGGGCGTCTGAAAGCACGGCTGCGCCCGCGGGGAGTGACACCTCGCTCGCGGTGGCCGCAACGACGGCAGCGAGCGCTGCGGTTGCAGGCGGGGCAGTGGGCAGTGGAGGTGCGAGGTTCGATGGCGCACGCGCGGCGCGCAGTGCGGTGGGGAGCCGGTGGAATACGTGGCGTACAAAATGCTCCTCGTGCGCCCCGGCAGGGTCCTGCTCCGCGGCGTGGCCCCAGCGATGCAGCACGACGGGGGAGCACGGGGAGATATACTCCGAGTGCGCAACGGCCATGAGGCGGCACTCTTCTGCGGGAGTGGCAGGCGCGGTGGCGAAGCCGAGGAATGTGCGCTGGAGGAGGGCGCGCGGCTCGGGCGTGTCGACGAGGTAGTCAGAGGCGGCGTTCGGGCGCGGGATGTACGACGAAAGCGTCTCGGGGAGCGCATGCGAGGCGTCGCAAGACGGGGAAAGTAGGAGCATGCCGTGTGGAGGGGGGAGGTGGCCTTCGTCGCGCAGCCAACGCGCGAGAGCAAGGACGAGGTTGCCGCCCGAACTGTCGCCAATGAGCACAAGCTTGCACTTCGCGTGCGCGATGTCGTACTGCTCGACGACGTGAGCGTACACTGCCGCGGCGTCCTGTACCACTGCGGGAAACGGCGCATGCTGCAGTAGGCGGTACTCCACTGAGTATACCTCGTGCATGATTTTGCGCTGGGAGAAATCAGGACCACATTACTCGAAGAAAAGAGCAGCATACTTTGACGAGATTACGCGGAATGCGCGACGTGCGGCTGGATTCGTGCGCAGACATGTGGCAGTATCCCCCGCCGTGCATAAAGATACCAACTAATGGCACCGTGTCGCTTCCCGACTTAAGGTCGATGGCCGACCTGAGGTGCTGCGTGTCGTCCGAGCGTTGCTTCCTGGCTTTCTGGATTTCGTTGTGTGGCTCTTTTGGCCAAATGTAGCAACCAACCTGCTTGAAAGGCACGTCATCCTGAATAATACCCGTTCGGTAGGGCTCGGGAAGCGGTTTGACCCACTCGAAGCGGGTCTCCTTGAGCGATCGTTCGTTTGGGGCAACGTTGGGGTCCCGCGTACCCCAAGTGACTCCTGCGACCTCAGTCACCCGGAAAATACGGCGAGTGAAGTTGACATTAACAATCTGGCGTAGATTCCACGATGCGCGGGGACGGTAGCGCCGTGGGATCACAGAATAGTAGAGGATCCACCACGGAACGAGGGCGAGCGTGGTCAGGAGGCGCTGAAAGACATAGAGCGACTTCCACGGTTCCTTTGCGTAGGGCAGATTATCGTAGTGCGGGTATGGTGGATTTTTGTCGTATATCATGGACGTAGTAGAGACTTGTAATTGGGGGATTTTCCAAGGATTTCCCCGAGTCGCATGACGAGGAAACGCATTCTTAGGTGATGCACTCCACCTACCCTTTCACAACGATTGACGTCAGTGCTCCGTCCATGATTCCCGTGCGCTTCTAAGTGGGGTGTATATCAAAAGAAAGTTGCCGTCAATGGGCTCAGGCTTGAGGCAAGGCAAAGGCAAGGTGTAGTATGTGGTAACCAAAAGTTGATTTCAAGTTGGCGCCGTGGGAACGCTAGTCGCGATGGCCGTTTGCAATTTAGGGCCGTTCAGCCGGCGCCTCTATGGCGTGAACTAGGGTTGCGGATAAAAGTATTCCGGCGTATAAAAGTAGGTAATATACGGCCAAAAAATTTCTGCTATGTAAAAAAGGTAATTTACCGCGTAATTTACCATTTTTCGCCCACATCACGTGCATGTTTTAGGGCGAATGCGGTATTGGACCTCCGTTGCCGCCGTTCTAGAGGGTTTAAACACAGGATCCCAGCTCAAACTCGTCGTCACCGTCGCCATCCATTGATGTGTCGCCGCTGTCAATCCCTTGGGTGAGTTCCCCGCTCTTCTTTGCTTTCTTTGAATTTTGGATCTTGTGGGTCTTCTAGTGCGAATTTGGACATGGTAAAAGCCCAAGAGGTGAGCAAGACTCGAGTACCAAGTGCTAGTGAGAGTCTGCGAGCGTAGCGGAGGACTTGTAGAA
>JAEKIV010000305.1:39158-55490 GCA_016801325.1 Hypholoma fasciculare
TGTATAAAAAGGGTAATATACGGTATATTACACATGTATATTACACTTTGTAAATAATTGTATACTTTTTTCCGCAACCCTAGCGTGAACAGGCGCGACCAAACAGCGCGACCGAAGCTGCCCAACTTGAACCTGAACTTGCCACCTGGCATAAGATAGTCTCGGACCTAGTTCCTGAGGGCCCGTTCTCGATTCAGTTTCCTGCATCAGATCTCTTCAGTGACGACTCAAGTAATAGACATGATCGAGAGGGAGCTCACCGATGCTCTGGGCTTACCAGAGCAGTGTTCAGATGAAGTGAGTATTCGATACCCATCTTGCGAAGATAAATCAATAAGACCCCACAGGAAGTGACATCCAGCATCGTCGGCTTGTTAATCTCAGCTGTTCACGATGACAACCCACCCAAGACTCTTGCGGATATCTACCATATCATAACCACCTTTGGAGGGACATCTTACCTGGTTCAATCTCTATTGTCTCATCCTTTAAATGGAAAACTGACGAGACTACCAGGATCCCCTCAATATGATTCCATTGCTTCTGCCATGCGACGATCTTGAGGCCAGGAACATCATCGCATTGATAGGCAATTGCTGCTCAGCAAGGGAAGTAGTGATGACTGTTCAAGAAGCAATGGAACGCTTGGAGCGAACACTGGGAAAGGAAGATGACGATGAGGATGATGACGAGAAGGGCGTAGCTAAAGACGGGGACGTGTTGCACTCCGGGAAACGAAGTTCGGCGATTGTTCAACTTCTGATATTAATTGACCTTTACTCGTCTGGTGAGTCACAGATCCAACGACATCCTTGCCACTTTTAATGCCTGTCATTCAGCCATTCCAAGGATCAAGCTTCGTCGTAAGGCGGCGTCCGAGACTTTGAGGCCTCTTCTCGAGGATTTAGAAAACGTTGCAAATCTCACCAGCACGCGCGCTACACAGAATGAAGCCTCTGATATCTTATCAAGAATTTCCAAGCTTTCAATACAAATTAATAAATGGGTAGTATCCAACGTCACCGACGAACCGGAAGATGATATCTCTACATGCAAAGTACGCCCTTCTTTTATTTTTTCTTAGCATATAATGACTTGAGTAAGGCTATCATAAGCGGCATGCTTGATCGTTTTCTTCTTCTGTGTAGGCATGGGATACATACAACCATCGCACAGCGTACTTTGGAGAAGTGCTATCCTCGACTAGCATTGAGATCAGCAGCGAGATCTTCCGCAGACTCAGGCGAAAACGCCGTTATGGAATGGCTTGTAAGTCTATTCCACTAGTGTTCGCGCTTGTACTCAGACTATATAGGATGCATATCATTCGTTGGGTTGTCAGTTTGAATCTCTGGATCACCTAGCTTCTTCAAATGATCTTGTGTTCTACGCATACAGTCCTCCTGCTGGGGTCGATTTGGAAAAGCTACTGTCATTCCTCATTCCGGCGCTTATAGCTTCCATCCAGACAAATGAGTTCTTAAACGAATCACTCGCTGTCCTCATAACACATCTACACGACTGGCAAACGACTAGACCCACGACCGTCCTCCCACACGACATTACGATTCCGCTTTGTGGTCTTTTGCCTCCTATTGCAAGCGCTCATCCTGATCCGTCTGTGCGACACCAAACGTTCCGAGTTCTTTCGCTTTTACTATCGGTGGCGGACCCTTGGCTTCGGTTCCAACACCTTGTTGAGTACACACGAGATTCAGAATACCCACAAATGCGCGTGGCCTCAGTTGGTCTGGTCAAAGACACTTTGATCAAGTCTTTGTCGAACCCCGACACGAAAGACGATCCCTTCTGTAGTCACTTATTCTTGCGGAGTTTTGGACCTGTCCTTTTTTGTTCGGATCTCCTTTCAGAAACATTAACGCTTGACGAATTCCAAGAAACCGCTGAGCCTGGGAGACTGGTTGAGTGCCTGTCGCTTTATTACCTCCTCCTCCAGCGAGACCAGCAAAATGTGGTACGTGGCTCTGTCTTGTTTGCTACTTTTCTCTTAGTCCCCTTCACAGACTGGTATCCGAGATAAGGATGTACGAAATTCTATTGAACACACATTTCTGACTCCCCTCCGGGTTTGTGTCGAGCGTTGGACGGCAGTCTCTGACAACTTGAATGTGGATCGTACGTTTACCATTTCAATGAGGGCGACCAATGTAAACTCAAACAATTACACTAGATCAACCACACAATATCACCCCCCTTGTCTCCCTGAAAATATGTCTGGAGAGGGTAGACACCGCAGTAGCGAGTATCTCGTAATAAAGAATCTTTTTCACACTCCAGATAGAAACACGAGGAAAATCCAGCATGGCATATGAGCCGTCAAGACGAGAAGAAACCGGACCGCTTGGCCCGCCCCTTTACCCACTTGGCGGTATACAGTATTTTTGTCGCTTAAGTGGAAATAAGTATAAGCGATAAAAGCGAAAACATAGCTGAAGTCACGGATTTCTTCCTTTTGTACCCACCTCCATGTCTTCCGCCTTACGAGCGAGCCCCTCCGTCGGACTCGACGAAGAGAAAGGCTGGGATGCAACTCACGAATACGCCAGTAGCACATCTTCCGGCAATTGGTTAGTGAAGAAGCTCTTAACATGGGGCGTGGAAGAACGAGGTCAGTGTACATCTCTTGCACTACTTCGCTGAGATTAATTATGAGTAGGAATTAATCCTGTCCCCATCGATGAACGCGCAGGCCATCCATACACCAAAATATTCTTCATCTGGTTCTCGATGAATGTCAATATCCTCTCGTATGTCTGGCATAGCCATCCGCGGGCTCGGGACTGAAGATCTCTAGCTTTTCCGCGGGGAGTCTCGGGCCCACGGTCTTTGGTCTAGGACTGCGAGATACCTCCTTGTCGATATTATTCTTTAACATGCTATGCTGTGCTTTCCCGGCGTATATGTGAGTAACCTTCTGACGGCAGTGTGCGGGTAAAGCGCTGATAATCTATGTTGGCCTATCTAGTGGGACGTGGGGTCCAAAATTGGGTATGCGGCAGATGGTCATATCCCGTTATACATTTGGGTGAATATTTATATCTTCTGCTTTCCGTCATGTCGCTGAAAGGAGAACAAGCTATTATGGTGTAATTGTGCCCTGCATCATGAATCTGATCACGATGGTCGGATTCTCTACACTGAACAATATAGTTGGAGGACAAGCACTGGCCAGTGTATCAAACGACAATCTGAGCTGGTCGTACGTATTGCCACTCTTCAAGGATAAGCGCGCAGGTCTGATAATTTACTATGTAAATAGGGTCGGTATTGTTGTTATTTCAGTGATTTCTTTGCTTGTCTCGTTTTGTGGCATTTCTGTTCTGAACTGGTGAGCATTTGTGCAACCGCTCTCGATGAAAAGGTATAAACCGGTGATGCTCAGGTATGAACGCGTTTCCTGGCTACCCGTCGTCATCACCTTCGTCGTCGCACTTGGAGTCGGTGGACAGCACCTCTCTAATCCTCCTCCTTTTTTACCAGCAACTGGACCGACTATTTTGTCGTTTGGAGCTACGCTCGCCGGATTTTCTATTACTTATTCTGGAATCGCCTGTGATTTTTCCAGCTATTATCGACCTAATGTCTCGAGGTGAGCGACTTCATTTTCACAGCGCAATTGGATGGCTCATTCAACGATACGAAGCTGGAAAATGTTTTTCTCGGCATATACAGGATTTTTGACACCCCTTGTACGTTCTTCAGAAACTATACAGGGTAGCGTTTCCAATTGACTGACATATTCTCAGATAACCATCCAGTGCTTGGGTGCAGCTGTCGCTGTTGTGGTCTTGAATGTCCCCGACTGGGAAGCAGGGTACGCGGGCGGAAACGTCGGAGGACTACTGGAAGCCATGCTCCATCCTGTCGGGGGCTTTGGAAAATTCTTAACTGTCTTGTTGAGCCTATCAGTCGCCGCAAATAATGCTGCCACATTCTATTCATTTTCCATAAACATGCAAATTCTTATTCCTTCGCTCGTCGTCGTTCCCCGGTATGTCTTTTCCATTTTGGCTACAGCAATGTGAGTGTTATGCACCGATCTTTTTCTGCGCGTTGTTTATACCATATCTAGCGTTGTGCCCCTGTCAATTGTGGGTGCACATCGATTCTACGACGCCCTAGTTAACTTTCTCGGTCTTATTGGATACTGGTCGGCCGCCTATGTCGCCATCATCATCACTGAACACCTAGTGTATCGCAAAAACGATCCCTCGTTGTATAAACCACGGGCGTGGAATGTTCCCGCACTCCTGCCAACGGGAATCGCTGCCATTACAGCTGGGGTAGGCTGTTTTGGTCTCGTTGTTCCTTCGATAGCACAGGTATGGTTTACAGGCCCGATTGCGAAGACCACGGGAGACATTGGGTTCGAGATTGCCTTTGTGACGAGCGCAGCGCTTTATCTGCCGCTGAGGTGGCTCGAGATCAGATGGCGTGGATTCGTATAGGTAGCCTCTTTAAAAGCTTTCTGTTGATTTTATTCATCTTTTCGTCTCTACAAGGCTTACGCTCACTGGCAGTGTGGTGGCCGTCGACTCTGTCAACGTCCAGTGACTCAGGAAGCACAAGCAGGAGCTTCGAACCAAATTTCATTGTCATAAACTTGCCTCCATCCAAAGTTTATTTAAGTATAAAACTGTAAAGCATAGACATCCAAAGTATTGACACGAAGCGAAACCTTAATGAGCGCGTTCCAGTCACGGTCACGTGCATCACTTTACGCGTCGGATTCACTCTAGATCTGTTGCCGCAGTTTTCGTGTTTTCGTTTCATGACCTTCCTTTTCTTTTAGCCTTAGCTCTGCCTGACATTTACCCTCTGGACTCATCATATCCACCCAGCAAGAACGGTGAGAGGATGTCGACCTTGCTGACACCTTCGGAGCCTCCGGTCCAACTCCGGTCGCGTTACTACCCCAGTTGCCCGGATCGCAAACGAGCGAGCAGAGTGCAGATGAAAACCTAGTATGCCAATTACTAGAGGCAGACGCGGAGATGTTCGACGTAGAAGTAAAAGATGGACTTCCGGATTCCAAAGCAAATACGGCTAATACTCCAGACGCATCAGTTCTTGACATGGATGGCCCAAGTGAAATCTCAACAAAGAATATCAGGAATGAACCGTTCAGCTCTCAGGCTGTCGATATTTCTACCACAAACGCAGTATCTCGCGAATTGGAACAGTCAATTTCAGAAAACAGTGAAAATACACTATATCCCCCAGCAAGCAAGGCATCCGATTCCACAAGGATCGACACCCCCGCCGACGAACCAATGGAAGTAGACAAGAATACCATTGTTCCAGCGTTGCCTCCCTGTTCTCAACCTGAAAGGGATTCCGCCAACGTACTGACTGATGCCAGTCTACCCGACAATTATCCTCCGGTGATATACCCTGCAATTGACCAAACAAATGGAGCGGAAACTGAACAGGCGCCACGGCTGCCAGATAATCCAACGCCTCAAGATGCAGATGACGGAGGCCAAAACATGGATGAGGATAAGGTGGAGGAAGACGCTCAAGGAAATGAGGAGAATGAATATGGGGACGAGGATGAAGACGAGGATGAGGATGAGGACGAGGATGTATCTTCTGAAATATCCGAAGGCGTCGACTTTCAGGTCTGTCCCTGCTTTGATCTGCCACTAACTTCTTCTGGTCTTATTCAACGTGAAAATAGGAAGAGCTTCAAGATGCCTTAGACGACAGTAATTTCTCTTTCGCAGGGAGCTTCTATCACGCTGGGCTACTTTTTGCTTGTCCGAATCCATGTCTTCATATATCGGGCTTAGGCATCGTTGGCCTGCCTTTGAGCGACCGAGATGCCAAGAGCATCATCTCCTGCGCCACACTTGCACCCTTCGGCCATGGCGAACGGACAGTCATCGACAAAGACGTTCGCGATACCTGGGAAATTGAACCTTCAAGAGTGGCATTTGCGAACGCTCACTGGGATAAATACGTGAAAGATGTCGCATGTGTCGAAGTGTGTAAATCGCTAGGAGTGAATGTAGGAAATGCTCAGCCGCAGATGGAACTGTACAAGTTGTTGTTGTATGAAAAAGGTTCACAGTACGTTATTCCCCACATTTTCTATTGTCTTTTCCGTTGACCGAGTATCTGGCAGTTTTTTGCCACATCAGGAGTGCGTATGGTTGACATACATCGCTACCCACGGACTGACGCTAAAAACAGCACCCAAAAGGCAAATGGAATGTTCGCAACTGTGATCATCGTCCTTCCCTCTGCATATACTGGAGGACAAGTTATCCTCAACCATTCATCGACGACGAAGAAGATAGACTTCGCTAAGGAATCTTTGTTTTCTACTGCCCTTTTGGCATGGTACACGGACGTCAAGCACGAAGTCAAAGAAATAACCTCTGGCTACCGACTTGCGCTATCGTACAACCTCATACATGTCGCTCCTCCCGGAGTCCCGAGACCTAGCTTGCCTGACATGTCTGACTCTCTGCACTTACTACGCCGTGTCTTGAAGAAATGGCGCGACGGGATGTACGAAGACGGATCTGACCGAAACGTTGCGGCGTACCTTCTGCAACACCAGTACAGCCCCGCAAATCTCAAAGAAGGGGTCAAGACGCTGAAAGGTGTTGATGCCCATAGAGTTGCATTTATTCGTCGCATCACAGATCAACTTGGTTTTACGGTCGGCCTTGCGACTCTAACTCATCAAGTCTCAGGTTATCCAGACAACGACTATGGATATTATGGGCGTCGTTCTCGCTATGATTATTATGACGAAGACGAAAGGGGAAGTACACCAGGCATGGGTGAAGTTGAATCAACCACCACGACTCTCAGTGACGTGGTGGATTTGTGTGGCACTTCCCTGATCCCGATGGGAGAGCTTGTTGTCGATGATGACTGTGTGATCCCAAAGGAACCTTTCGAAGATGAAACGCCTGACGACACAGATTACGAGGGTTACATGGGTAACGTGAGACAGTTCACTATCCTCATTTTCTATCGTTTTATTGATGATACTGCTATTTCTTCAGGGAGCAGGACAGTTAGATCACTGTGAGTCCTTTATACGTACGAAATTCTATGGTACCTCACTCATGTCAATTAACAGGGTACAAGCGTACTGCCCTTGTTCTCATTCGACCATCCGGTGTAGAGGATATCTGCTACGAGGCTGGCGGTGTCGCTTATGCCTATGCGCGGCTCAAGATGTCCTCGACAATTCCTCCTACAGAGACTGACAGGCTCTGGGCAACCCGTGTACTTCGGGATGGTCGATCGTTGTCCAAGGAATATGCTATGACGCTATTGGACTATGCTTTGAAATGGAATGACCTTGGTTTATGGAAAGACACAATGAAGTCACCTTCATTGACATTGAAAGATATCGATAACGCAATATTTATCAAAGCGTGGAAAATATTCTCGTTCGAGGGCGTCTGCTTGAGGTGAGTAGCGTTAGCTCCGAGATTTGGCTGGAAAAGATTCACTCATGGGCCGTGTAGTTACACAGAACTCGTCGCCCGCTCAACAGACCTTAGGGAGCGGATAAACTTTATTTACAACCTGCCCTCGCAAAGTCCAGGTGCAGATCTTCAAAATGTACGGGCGTGGTGTCAGAAGGAATCAGACAAAGTCCTTTCTTCGTACAACCCCATCAACGTTCAAGATATACCGATCATCATGTCCATCATCCGCTCTGCTGGCCTGCAGGCATTTGCGCGAACGTTAGTACTTACTCAATTGTTACTGACGAATCGAAACTAATCCTTTGAACCGGTTTTTCAGGATGCTGCCAAATCTGTTAAAAAGACCAGGCACCTATACATTTCTATTGTCCCTCCGAAAAGCTTTAATTGACAGTCGTCAATCTATTCTGGAGCGACAAGCCAAGGCCCAATTTCTATCTCCCAGTTCCACAGGACCGGCTACCACCGCCGACGCCGCCACAGGATCCGTCACCGCTTCTGGTGGCGGAACAAATCCCGATTGCGATTCTGGGCTACTCCTCGACGACATAATCAAACGTTGCCTCGATTCTGCCGCACTACAATGGTCGGACATCACTACCACAGGAAATCATTATTACGGACACCAATATGGCGCACAACCCGTTATACAGACCACCAAAATTGACCGAATAATCGAAATCATCGAGCAAGCGGCCAGCAGCCAGTGCATGGATGTTATCAGAAAGCTTTTTGTCAGCATCCTCAAGGCCCCTGGAGATGCCTCTACCAAATTCACGCAGGTGTATATCCCCTTCGTTCCCCGGCTTAAGGCCGTATTAATCAAGACTGGCATGGATATACATGCTTCACCGTTTAAAGACCTGCTCCAGATATTCATTGGCTTCTACCTTCGGGATGTTCTTGGGCGAAAAGGACAGGTTCTCAGCTCGGGTCTGCGAAAAGTCGGCTGTGGATGCGCTGACTGCCAACCTTTGGACACTTTCATGATGGATCCTACCTCGACAAGCACAACTTTCCGGCTGCTGCAAAAGCGACGCGTACACCTTGAACAACGCCTCTACTCTGCCCATGACCTATGCACACTTACGACAATTCGGAATGGCAGTCCGCACGGTCTGCAGGTGACCAAGCTTCCTGCGGTGATAGCTGCGTCAACGTGGTCATATAGGGAACGCAATGCGCGGGTTTTCCTGACGTCTATTGGCTCCACCTCCGATATTTCGCGGATAATGGGATCCACCTATCCCGACGTCTTAGCGGCACTGCAGGGGACTCGTCCGTTCAGCGCGGTGCGAACGGTGATCGATATCCCGGCAACCGCGAACCGTGTTCAAACTATTCCAGCTATTAATGCGGGCCCTGCAGCTATATCCCAGGCCGCTCCTCACGCAGCGGCGGTACAGATACCAGTGGCTTCATCGTCAAGTTCTGCTGTCCCTGCTGCCGTGCCTCCTGCTCCTCAACGCTTGGCTGGCACCAAGAGAAGGGCAGTTATTCAACTAGGTCCTGTCATCGACCTCACTGGGGAAGATAGTTCATGACTACTCACGCCGGAGAGTCCTTGCTATCATTTACTTATTTCACCTCTAATTTTCTGTCCTGTTTTGATTTGTTTCCTACTCCCTAAGCTATGATCTTATATAAACAGTCCTAGTTTGTTTCGTAAATTATTCACATTTTACTATTACTATGCCCAGCTCTTTTTCATCCACGAAGCGCCCAGGGAACCGATGTCAGTGTCAAAGTAAAAAATGATATCGGTAATTCACCAATGTATCTCTAGTATAGACGTCCAGGTTCTTTTGCACCTTTTCGCAGACATGATTCAAACTGAACACAATTTACTACTAATACTAGGGATATATTGGCGCGCCTCAAACGCGGTCACATGATATGTGATTTACGCGTTTTGTCCGGGCCCGCTGCCGCGCTGCGGCTGCGCCACTCAAGTGCCATTAAGTACTGTGCCGCATCCCGAGCTTGACTCCAGCAGACTCCAACTTGACTCGGAGTTCAGGGTCAACGTCAACCGCAGTCGGGTCTCTGTTTACATAAATAATGATTCTAGTTTTCGTCAACTTTTGACTACCTTAGGACCCATCTTCATCTTGGACCCATCATCTCAACCTGCATCCAGTATGAACAAAAACGTGAGGTCCGACTCGCCGAAGCTTCCAGAGACAGCGCCTGCGTTGCCCCAGCCAGAATCTCAGATGAACGACCAGAATTCCCACGTCGAGCCCATGGAAGTAGACGAAGAAAACCTTGAGCCAGCAGTGCCTACGAATCCCAAAATTGAAAAGGATTCCGCCAATCCGCCGCTGGATGTCAATCTACCCAACAACCACCCTCCCGTAGTAAACCTCGCGGTTGAACAACTCGCGAAGGACAGGGCAGAAGCTAAACAGGCGCAGGTAGCGGATAATTCTGAAGATACAGATGACGAGGACGAAACCATGGATGAAGGCGAGGATGAGGGTGAGGAGGATCGTGTATCTTCTGGAGTACCTGAAATCGCCGACTTCCAGGTCTGTCCCGCTTCAGATCTTACCTCACCTATCATTCACTGCGAAAACAGAAAGAGCTTCAAGATGTTTTGCGCGACAGTAGCTTCTCCTTTACAGGCACCTTCTATCACGCCGGGTTGCTTAATTCACCCTCCAGTCCGTGTCTTGATATATCTGGTCTGGGCATTATTGGCCAACCTCTGAGCGACCACGATGTCAGGAGGATTATCTCCTGCGCCACACCTGCACCTCTTGGTCAAGACGACCACACAGCCATCGACAAGGACGTTCGTGACACTTGGGAGATTGAACCTTCAAAGGTATCCTTTAGGAATGCTAATTGGGACAAATACGTGAAAGATGTCGCGTATGTTGAAGCATGCAAGTCGCTCGGAGTGGACTTGGGAAAAGTCCGGCCGCGGATGGAACTAAACAAGTTGTTGCTGTATGGAAAAGGCTCACAGTACGTTGTTCCACGCGTTCTATACATTTTCTTGTGCTTATGAAATGTTTAGTTTCCTACCGCAGCAGGAGTACGTTTACTTTGCATAAATCTCCAATCATGATCTAACACTACGTTGAACAGCACCAAAAAGGTAGATGGCATTTTTGCGACCGTAACCATTCTTCTTCCCTCTGCATACACTGGGGGTCAAGTCATCCTCAGTCACTCATCGACGAAGAAAGAGATTGATTTTTCCCAGGAATCTTTGTTCTCCTTTGCACTTTTAGCATGGTTCACGGACGTCAAGCATGAAATGAAAGAAGTCACCTCTGGCTACCGGCTTGCGCTCGTGTACAATCTCATTCATGTCGCCACTCCTGGAGTCCCGCAGCCCTGCTTGCCTGATATGTCTGACTCCCAGAGCTTGCTACGCCTTGTCTTAGAAAAATGGCGCGATGGCGTATACAAGGAAACATTCTACCCGGAACTCAGATTGCCTGAACGAAAGATAGTGGTGTACGTTCTGGAACACCAATACAGTCCTGCAAACCTCAAGGAAGGAGCCAAATCACTGAAAGGCATTGATGCACATAAAGTGGCTTATATTCGACCCATCGCAGAAGATCTTGGTTTCTCTGTTGGCCTTGCTAGTCTAAAGCATCGAGTTATACCTCCTTCTTACTCTGATTACGACTCGGATGAGTGGAGATACGGTGGGCCCGACACTGAAGTCACCACAACTATCAAGAATGTGGTGGATTTATGTGGCTCTACCTTGATCCCAGCGAAAAAGCTTGATATCTGCGAGGTCCATGTGGTTCCGAAGGCACTTTTCGACGACGATACACCTGATAACTCAGAGGATGAAGACTGCATGGAAAATGCGGACCATTGTGAGTCATAGACCAGTACCACGCAGCGTCATAGCAATTAAAATCCACCATTTAACAGCATTCGATCGTACTGTCCTTGTTCTTGTCCGACCGAACTGTATAGACGATATATGCTACAAGGCTGGCGGCGTCGCTTATGCATACTCGCGCCTCAAGATGTCTTCTACGGTTCCCCCTACGGATATGGACAGGCTCTGGGCAACGCGTGTCCTAGAGGACCGCCCGAGTTTGTCTAAAAAATATGTCCTGGGATTGATCAAGTACGCCCTGAAGTGGAAGGATGCCAATATGTGGAACGGCATAATGAAGTGCAGTGAATCGACACTGGAAAATATAGACAATAAACTGCTCATGAAGGCATGGAAAGTATTTTCATTTGCAGGTGTCTGCTCGAGGTGAGTAGCTTCGTTTACATCGCTATCCTGAGCCTCATTTATGGGCCGCGCAGTTTTTCAGAACTCGTTAATCGTTCAAAAGACATGAAGGAACGAATGAACTTTATCTACAAATTACCCTCGCAAAGTAAAAAGGAAGAACATCAAAGTGTACGGGCATGGCGCCTGAAGGAGTCGGATAAAATCCTTTCTTCGTACAACTCTTTCAACGTTGAAGATATCATGTTCATTATCCGTACCGCCGGCATCCAGGCATTTTCGCGACTGCGAGTACTTATTCGGTCATGACACGGATGAATTAGTCTGACTTTTAGCGATGATTTTAGGATGGTGCAAAAACTACTGAGCGGTGGCGGCTACACTTTCGTACTATCCCTCCGGAAAGCTTTGATCCAAGGTCGTCAATCTATCTTAGCGCCACAAGCCAAAGCGCCGTCATCGTCCACCGCCGATGCTGCTACGGAATCTGTCGGCGTTTCTGGATGTGAAACGAAACGTGATTACAATTCTAGGCTCCTCCTCGACGACATCACCAAGCGCTGTCTCGAAACTGCTGCATTGCAATGGTCGAACGTTGTCGAACGCAATGGCTATCCACGTCATTACGGACGTCAATATGCGACGCAACCCACTGTAAAGACGGCCCAAATTGACCGAATAGTCGAGATTATCGAGCATGCAGCCAGCAGCCACAACATGAATATCATAAGAACGGTTTTTATCAGCATGGTCGAAGTCTCAGGAAACACCGCCACCAAATTTACTCAGCTGTATATCCCCTTCATTCCCCGGCTGAAGGCGGTGTTGGTGAAGGTCGGCCTGGATCTTTATTCTCCGCCATTCAAAGACTTGCTTCAAATATTTATTGGCTCCTACTTGCGCGACGTCCTCGGGAGTAAAGACTCCTCAACGTGGTCCCAAAGGGAACGCGATGCCCGTACATTTCTAGCGTCTATCGGCTCCGACTCCGATATTTCGCGGATTATGGGTTCGAGCTATCCGGATGTCTTAGTGGCGCTGCAGGGAACTCGTCCATTCAGTGCGGTGCGAACGGTAATCGAAGTCCCGGCAACGACAAACTGTGTTCAAACCATCGCATCTGACAATGCGGGTCCTGCGGCTACCTCCCATGGGGTTCCTCAGACACCAGTGCCTTCATCATCTAGCTCAGTTATTCCAGTTGCAGCACGTCCTGCCCCTCGCCCTAAGCTTACCGCAGTGAAGAGAAAAGCGGTTATTCAATTAGGTCCAGATATTGACCTCACTGAAGGAGATCATTATTAGTATGTGACTCTATCCCTTATTTTTTCGCATCTCCCTTGCTATTGTTGATCGTTTGCTTATTGTACTATTATCCGTTGCTTTATCGCTGTCCTGCTCAAATTGAATACTTACCTGCTCGTGTAAATGATGAATATTCCTGCTGCTAGTTTTCCTATGTAATTGTTAATACAGCTTTCAGCAATTGAAGCAATTCATAATGTACTTACCTTTGGATTATCAAAGCTCGTCGACTTCAACTGCAGTTATTCCGATGTTCTGGATTGGTTCTGGATTCCATATTACTTACTGCCAGGCTCCGTTCTTATGTGTGGTCTTTGGGAAGCTGCAATATTACGCCGTGCAAACGGTCAAATTAACGAGCTCTGATAGAACGGAATCCCTGTCGATTTTCCAAGTTGTCGGGGGAGTTGCGGGGGAGTTTGTCGGGAAGCCGGAGAGCCGGGCCGACAGATTTGGCCAGCACCACCAAACATAGATCACGTGTTTCAGTGCAAGTATATAAAGCTGAAGTTTTCATTTCTGGCTCTTCACTCATTCAGGATTCGCATTTATTGTCCCCCTGCATATTCATCCATCTTCATGCAGGAGTCTACAGCGTATTCAAGATGGAAAGGGGTCTCAGCTGGAGCGCACTCAGCCTGGAGGTAGTTGGCAGCGATGTCGACGTGAGGTGGTGTTCCTTACCAGAGATTCTACATTCAGTTCGTCTTTTTTTCGTTGTATCTAGATTATTACGGGGCCTGTCTATTACCAGTAGCGATGACAATCAAAGCATATTGCCTTTTGCAGTCGTTCTTTGCGCAGACACGTTTCACGATGCGAATGGATCGCAGCGTCTAATCCGCGCGTTCTTCACTTTGTTGAACCTGTATTCGTTCCATCGTACCATTTTCATGCCTCTGGAGCATGCGCATCGGTTTGTAATCGCCATCGTACTTGCAAAATACTCCATTTGGTGGGTCGATTCGGTCACTTCAGCTTTAATCTATGAGCGCTTCTTTGTTCATGCGATAGCTTCGAAGTTACTGCTCTCGGGTTCTCACAACTTCAGTGGATTGGCTCGGTAGACGGTCTTCGACAAGAGAACGCCACCGGCCAACATGCAGCGAGGACCCATTCAAAGAACTGCGTGCCTGTGCCACGATTCCCGCATTTCCATCTCGACTGCATCGAATTTGAGTTTGATGCAGCATGTAGGTGGGTACGTTTACAGATATTCTTAGAGGTACTAACGTTCTGGAAGGGATCGGATCAGTTTGTGGTAACTAACTACTCCCCATCATCCCCTCGCGGTTCTTGATTCGCAGTCAGCATAGGTGAATATTCTCCAGAGTCCTTCAGAGCTAGCATTGGGCTGGCCTGTTATTATTGATAATCATCGAATCACCTCAAGACATATTTGCGCAGAATCGTCTACGGTGAGTGCAACCTGTACATATGGCTGTACATAGGCAAAGCTACGCCGACAAGGGAACGGCATGTCCATGGCCGGGCCACGGTTCGAGACTTCGAGTGACCTATCTATAGACTTCGATCATTCCTACTTAAACGAACTGACGAGGATCCGCTGCCAGCCACCTTGCATTCTCATCCTTTCACCACGACCGTCATGAAAATGGTTTCGGCGCGTTTTGCTGCTTTATTTGCAGTCCTCCACTCTTTTTCTCTGTCTGTCGCTTTTGCCGCAGAAGATCCGCAGATTACCCAAGCCCCCGCCGAGCCTACTGCAGCACTCGAGCGTAGGCAGGTCGCTGGTGGTCCTGGGACACCTATTTTATCCACACTAGAATACCCATTCACCGCTCTACCTAATCAAGTCTATCCTTTCCCGGTTCTGCGTGGACCCCAATTTGGCTTCAACATATGCAATTCAACTACCCTTGGACCCGGCTCGAACTGCCAAACATTAATTTTCAATGGGCCTGTGAGCAGAGCTTTTTTTGAGCCCAACCTTCCTGCTATACGTTACTTATACCGTGCTACATAGGACGACTTTTGCCTCTGGGGATCTCCGACACCTAATTCCACCATCGGAGATGTCGAGGCTAGGGTTGTGGCGTACTGCACTAAACCCTATCATGGAACACGTCTTATCCCACCAGGTGCAATCTCAGGCCTTCAGGTATGCTGTATGATCAACTGTTGACCAATGACAACTCTTACATGTTTTTTCTTCTTTTAGTGGATGAAAACTTCGGCCTACATCCAAGTCACTGGGTTCATTCAAAACAGCGCTCTCAGTTTGGCCGACAACGACGGTGGTGGCGAGCTTGACCCGCATGGTGCAGACCTCCAGGGAAATCCCTTGGGCGGTGTCGTCTATTCAAATGGCACCACCGACTCACCTGATGGTCATACACTTGCTCAAGCTCACAACTGGAACCTTTTCGTCGGCGGGGGCCAGTTCTGCGCCAAGGTCTGCTACAACTCAGTGACAAGCCCTGATTACTGCCAGAACATATATGATCTCATTGGTTGTTCGTACAACATGCCAACTAATGTTCAGAATGGGACGTTCACCAGCTGCGAGGGTGACCTGCAGGACGAGGCTGGAATTTACACTAGCAACGGTCAAGGTATGCAATTCGTTCTAAGTATACGTGTGTATACGTATTGACTATTTAAATCTGCAGTCCTAACTTACACTATGCCCGCCACCCTTACTGTCCCACCCCCTTACACGCCGCGTGTACCCGCCTCTTCAAACTGTCAGACCTTCCAGTCGACTGATTTGTTGCTGGCTGCGTCAAGTACCAGTTCTTCCCCTTCTACCCCGGCAACGACTACCACTGGCTCCGTGACGGGCGCCGCAACAAACATGGTCTCCTCCAGCCCTGGCTCTACCCCTTCCCCGACTACAACGAAGGCGAGCGGTGCGCTGAGCGTCCGCTCACCTGCTACGCTTCTGCTCGTCCTTGCAGGTGTTACGGCATTCCTTGTATAATTCCAACACGGCGGGGTGACAGATCTCATTCTTTATGCTTCATCAGTAGTGGGAGCCTGATGTAGAATGGGCGCCGTGGTGGTTATAATTCCCGAAAGTATAATATCATGATGTCCAGAAGTAATATCCCTCTTTCGGACTGTCTTTTTTTGGACATCTTTGTGGTACTTCATATACTCTGTGTGTAGTAGCCGCGGACACTGTTGTTCTTTTTTGAACAAGGAACGGATTTTTTGTGCTTTAAATATGCTGGATGCATTGGAACCGAAACTCTACACTTAATTTTGCTGCCATTTGTTACACTAGAGTGAAGTGCCGCCTTACGGCGGCCCAAGCCTTGCTTGCGGAATTCAATGTACATGGACACTACGTACTAGTTGCGT
>JAEKIV010000306.1:0-38214 GCA_016801325.1 Hypholoma fasciculare
CGGCGAGCCGTTGACCCGGAGCGTAGCAGGGAGGCCGCGAAGCGGCTCTGCCGTCGCGGAGCGACGGGTCATAAGGCTCGTCAGTGATGGGCCAAAGGAAACCCTTCGCAGATTTCATTCAACCTGTCAACGCCTGCGGCCCGGCTCCCGCACAGTCTTTCTCCGTGGCAAGCCGCAAATCCGTAGCACAAACGTCAGATCTAATCATGTACTATTCATTTCTCCGCAAACTCGTCCGCAGGCATAAGCATTGCTATTTAACCACCACCCACGACTGATAATTGGCGACAATTCCTGCTATTTTAGCATTACGCCGCAGCTGTGTGATTCGAACCAGGACATCGCCGATTAGTGACCGATCCAGCTTCTTTATCATCAACCATGTCCATAAATCCAGACGAAGACACAGAATTGTGCGTTTTTGTCCTTTAAACACTTTCTCTCAGTCTAATTAGTGAAGACAGTAATGATGCCCTAAGAAAGCATGGCATCCTGCCCCCACGCGAGGTTGCACCTCCATCGCCGTCACCCCCGCCTTCCCCAACGCTTGACGACGTTCTGAACGAATTTGACTTGGATGATCTTCAAGAACTAGCGGAAGATGCGCCTGACGATGAAACTGAGCGCTTAATTGCCATGCATAGAAAGCAGCGCCTGCAGGAAGAACGGAGAGATCAGGCCAGAGCACGTTTTGGACGCGTATACCCCATCGGAAGGGAAGACTATACCCGCGAGGTCACCGAAGCGAGTAAGATCAACGAAGAGGACGATGATAATGAGAAAGGAACTGGTGTTGTGTGTTTGCTGTATAAAGACGGGTATGTGTTTTGCATACATTCCTCCCCGCTTCACTTGGCTAGACGTTTCAAACTAGGCTACCCAGGAGTGAACGCGCGTTCGAACACATCCGGACCCTCGCGCAACGATACACCCGCACCAAATTTGTCTCCATCGTAGGCGACAAATGCATACCAAACCTTCCGGACGCTCGCGTACCCATGATCATCGTGTATCGGAAAGGTGATATACGGAATCAGATTGTCGCTTGGGGTGCCGATAAAGAGCGTCGTCTCGAAGGTAATTTATAACCTCGTATCTGCAGGAGTAAATTCTAACCCATGTCTACAGAACTTGAAGGCATTTTACTCGTGACGGAAGCTTTAGATCTTCCTGACCGACCAGGCCCTTCGGCGCGACGAGATGAGGATTCCGACTCAGATGATCTTCCAGACGACGACCCTTCGTCAAGAATGCGATCTGCTGCGACATCTTCGAATGCCCGCGCGCCTAAAAACATCAGATCATCTCAAAAGAAAATCGCAGATGACGATTCGGACTTCGAGTTTGACATGTAATTTCGGTTTACACCGCCATACCAATCAACATTGATTCAATACACTCCAGCTAATCGAGCCAATCCTATCCATATCTTAAAAGTAAAATGTAAATTCAGTCGCTGTCAAATTAATACCTGTAAGTTATACAAAGATGCTTCCGCTGGTTCGCCTGGTCGTCATTTCAGATGCGAGTCTTGTCTATTCTGCCGGAGTTTCAAGCTCCTCTTCGACCTCTGCTGGATCGTCTTCAGCTTCGCCATTGTCGTCCTCAGTATGATCTTCCTTCTTTCCTTTAGCCCCTTTCTTTTCTGGTTTACTTCCCAATACAGTCGCATTAAACCTGTTGAATGACGGACGGCACAATGAGCAATCCAAACGGATTCATGACTCGAAGAAAACATACGATAGTATCACTTGGACTTTCTCTCTGGTTCCATCCGGCCCTACTTCGCCAGCCTGCAGTTCGACGGTGACGCGTTTACTACCCTTCCACCCATAGCTTCCCGTGCTGAACGCACTCGGAACGAGTGTCAGACTGCCTACCAGACCGATGTCACTGGTCGTACTATCGGCTACTGGCGGCGATTTCTCCTCTGTGCCGTCCTCTTCGATCAACCCTTCCTTGATGATGCTGGGCGGCGTATGCGTGAGCATGACATGAAGGGGAAGTGCTTTGGCTTTGAATTCATCCGGGGTGAACTTTGGCTGGAAGAAACGCGGGATTGTTATTCGACTGGTAAGGTTGATGTACGGGCGACATACCTTGGCGGCAGCAGCTTTGGCCCCATTCTTGGCAGCTGCCTTTCCACCGCTGCCCTTGGTGGTTTTGGACACTTTGGTCGCGCGTTCTGTGTCCTGGGCACTCGTTTCTTCAGCTGCGCGTTTTTTTCCTAACAAGTGGCATATTAGCTTGGTAGATCTAAATGTGAGAATTATGCAAGGACTGACCGGCCATTTTGTCTGAGGTGGTTGCTTTGCGTGGGGTAGGTATTGGTCTTTGGGGAAGTTGAAGGCTCGGAATGGTTGGTTTCTTGTCTTTATATCGATGCTTCAGTGGCAGAGTGTGGCCTTGGTATGGTGCAACTGGGGCCATGGCGACGGCCACTTTATGTATTGGCTTATGACGTCACGCGTTCTGGATCTCGAGCCACCATGACGGACTCACGGCGTCTCACCCAACGGCAGAGAAAAGTACATCCATTATATGCCCTACGGAGATACCAATATTGCTAACTCTCTAGCGAGATATATGAAGACAGTTCTGCTCTCCTTTTCCACTTCTCCAAGAGTTGAATAGCTTCGTGTGTGGATGCCATGATTTCCCGCTTCCTCCTGAACTCCGAGACATATTTCAGTTTCTTGACATTGCTTAATATTCTGATGACACCGCTCAACTAACGGTTTGTCAGAAATGAGAAAGAAACACGAATTTGAGACGCGTTACATCAACTAGAGGACCCGGAAGTTCTGGGTATTTCTTCTTGTCCATGTGCTTTCGATCGAATTGGACGAATGCTTGAACTGCCTTGGTGAATGCCGGTATTTTGTCCTAGCGGTTTCCTATCAGTTTATGAAATGTAATATAGAGTCGATAAAGCTGACATCGTGTATTATGAATCCTGGATGACGAGCAGTCCCTTTGAGGGAGAACATTTCTTTGTAAGTACAGGTTATATCTGCACAATACATGGACACGGAAATGACTAGAAATCGTATTAGTTATTCACTGAATCAGATGTCTAGATATTAAAGCTTACATCTTCGCATATGCACCAACAGAGCATGCGATCGCTGATCAATTCTTGGCCGGAACACCTGTTGAGGAATTACATCGGCCATATAGCTAAGGTTTAGCATGTCCTGAATGGCGTCCTGGCTCTCTTCTGGTTCCATATAGACGAGTTTGCCCATCTGGCGAAGGGAGTACGAAAGACCCGAAAGCCAATAGTAGCATTCGACGAGCGGGGTCATCCGCGCCGGATATTCGGGAGGAGGAGGATCAAAAGGTTGCGTGTGTGCAATGCGGTAGTGTTTACGCAGGACACGAAGGAGATTCCAGGGATTACAATCAAGGCTGGATAGAGTGCGGTCAGCGTCATCGGACAATGTACGAATTGCAAGAAGAAAACAAAGACACACCTCCCATCCGCGGTCCGTTTCACGCCAATGGAGTCTTCGAGAACCTTGATAGTGGTTTCCCGAACGTAGCGACATACAGAGAGCAGAGGCGCGATGTCGTTCCGCGGCAGCCCTTCGCGAAGCTCGAGGACGTTCCACAGATACAGCTTGAACTCCAGCATATTCTCTGGGTCCAAGGTCCGCTCCTGCTCCGACGCCCAGATCTCCATAGCGTTGCTTTCCTCTTCCGACAAAGCGACACTCACGATCTGTTGGTTGGGCGCAGAATTGGGTTCGAGGGCTTCACTCGATGTCGACGTTATCGAACTGGAGGCGTTGGCGTCAGAGACAGGATCGTCGCTACCTCCTGATGAAGTGCGCGCCTCTTCCTCCGATTCGTACACATCAGATGCAAAGTCTACATCGTCGTCCGAAGAGTCCTCGTCCGTGAACCATTCAGAATGGAGCTCCGAATCCAGCGTCTCCCAGCCGTCGATCGGAGGCGACGTGACTGCGCGCTCCACATAGCTCGCGACGACCTCGCCTAATATGTCGTAGAGGATCTCCGGGGGGAGGTTGTGCAGCGCCATTTCGAGCGCCAGAGTCCGTGCGGCGGAAGGGGCCTTTGACGATGCGGCCGGCGCGGTATTTATGCGCTGCTGGTCTCCATAATGTCACCGCAACGCCATGCTCCTGGGGGGTCTGCGAAGGGGGGCTGTGAGCTTTGAGCCGTAGGTGTTTGTCTGATCAATATATTGTTGGAGAGGTGAGACAAAGAGAGCGTGGCTCGGGCGGCGAGCCCCTGGAGCCGGACACGCGCGGGTCATGTGCGCTGTGCGGGTTCTAGGCCCGGTGTCCCGGAGCGCGTCTGGTAGTCCTCTTAGCTTGCGAGGCAGAATCATCTGCGGAAGGCAAGCGGAAGGCATAATTCAACAGTGCTTCGCGGTGAGATTGAAGCGGCTTAAGGTTTCGAAATAAGTATCCATTTCTGACCTCCCCGCAAGGGCAAACTGAGGATTGAGAATGTTTGCATATTAATTCTCCTCGAGTGCCTCCAACCCAGCCTCAAAACCAGCCGCATTCCGAACACATCCAGGTAAATTCTGCCGCAGACAATGGTATACTTAATTCTACGGTGCAGTCCTAGCGTCTCAGCTTCCCCTAGCAATGCGCTCGCCCTCTTTGAGCCCTAGCAAAAACCCTTCGCGGTACCCGTGCTCCGTGCCCTGCGCGATCAGCTCTGGTCCCGCAACCTTGATCGCGTCCTGTATGAACTGCCCCGTGAAGCCCAGCCGCGAGTCGTAGTCCGAGAACACCTTCGCCGTCGTCATTCCGTCCGTGTACCCGCGCGACGTCGACGCGTTCAGCGCCGCAGCGTGCGAGGTAGGGTCCGTATCCCTGCGCGTGTGGATCGCCGCGAAGCGGTGTGCGAGGTTCAGTGGCGGCGGTGACGGCGCCTTCGCTTGCGGCCTAGGGCGCCCGATTAGGTTTACCATGTTCGTAGAGATCGTGGGCATAATCAGGTTGTCAGAGACATCTGAGACGTTGGCCGACGCGCCCTTCGCCGTTGGCTTTCTGAGCGTGAAGAAGTCATGCGGCAAGCTTGTCCCCACCGCAGCTTTGAAGCACCACCCTGGATCGGTGTCGCAGTCTTCTTTCTTGTACGCTATCGACCAAAAATAATGTAAGTGCTGCAGCAGCAAAAGGAAGAGAAATCAAGACGTACACCAAAAGCTCCAGCCAGAGGCAGCGTTCTCGTACACCCGCATCTGATCTGTGCAGAACTGCTTCCGGACAAGCGTAACGTCGCCCTCTTTCTCCACGCTCTGCGGTGAGAGTGCGCAGGACCATTCGTCAACGACAAAATTGCGGCGCTCCTGCTTCGACGTGTCGAGCAGCGCCTGCGATATTGTGCCATTGACGTCGGCCGTGTGTTGCGACGCCGACTCCGCCTGGTCCGCGGGTGTGAAGACAAAGTATGAGTGGTAGTCGTGGACGACGAAGTCCGTCCTGTTAGCAATATACGCTGCAAACGTGTCCCTTTGGAAGGCGTCGTGGAGGTACAGAGGCATAGTTTTCGCATTTACGCTTATATCTCGTACTGCTTCGATCGCTTGGGTATCTTGAACATGTGTCAGTCCAAGTCAACTTTACAAAAGTATAAAAGCACACCCACAGAAAGGGGGCAGCCCATCGTTATACGTGGGTTCGTTCAGAATCTGGATCCCGACGACATTGTTCACCGACGCGAACTGCTCAGCAATATGCTCGAGCACCGCGACCATCTTGTCCATGTTATCCGGCGTGTCGAACAAGTGCGTCTGCCCGTCCGAGATCCCCGAGTGCGGCTGCCCGTTCTGGCTCCCGACCGCGCCGTGCATGTCGATCAGCACGCCGATGTTCTCGCGCGCCGCCTGGTTGATCGCGCGAAGCACGCGCGGCCAGCAGTTCACGTATGCCTGCGCCACGCGCTCGAACGCTGTACCCTCCATGAAGGCGGGGCCGAGGTTCCAGTACCCGATGGGCAGGCGCACGGTGTTGATCCCGATGCTCGCGAGGTACTGGAAGTCCGCTGCGGTGATGAACGTGTCCCAGTGGTGCTCGAGCACGGCCTGCGCGCCCGCGACGGACCCCCACCCGCTCGCGATGTCGAGCTCGGACGTCTGCGCGCCCGCGGCGCATTTAAAAAGGGAAGGCGTCATCCAGTTCTCGTGCACGAACCTGCCCTCATTGCCGAGTCACCACCTGCCGCAGCTGATATAGAAGCATGCAAGGACGCACCACGAGCCCAAATTCACCGAGTGCTGCTGCCTATAGCGAAACACGTTCATCGTCGTCTGGTCGTGAGGCGGGAACGTCTGATCCTCGATCGGGGGCGCGGTGTAAGGGTCTGGGGTGCACGAGCTCCCCGACGCCGCTGCATTGCCGCCTGACGTCGACGCCGGGTCGGACGCGTTACTCCCCTGGGGTCTATCAGAGCTTTGATCTGCCGCATAGGCCACCACCGGGGCTTGGGCCACAGACCCGCCTGCTCCCTGCGCTAAGTTGATACCCGGCCGCGTCATCAGCGCGGACGCGTTCGTGCTTGGTATAGGCTTGTATGCGACCGACTTCAAGTCGTACGCGAACAAGGCAGAGAGCATCGTGATATTGACCATTTTCGAGCGGGGCGCCGGACCAGGGCGTTGAGGAGCAAGAGAGATGTGAGGCCTGCTCGGAATGGGAAAGACACAGGCGAGAGGAGGAAAAGTGGGTTATGTCTATGAGACCTTCCTGTGTTTATGATGAGCGCTGGATTGTGACGGCGTCTGGTTACTTCACAGAGGGTGCATCTTGATAGGTTTCAGTGTTGATACTGTCTGGGGGTTCGGGCATACGGGAAAGGGGCGTGTGTCGTAGCGGATACTGCAATTGTATCTTCGCGCTCCGAGCTGGTAAAGTAACTACATACAGTTCCTTGATCAACACAGAACGAACTCCGACAAGACGCGCGCACCGCAGGCACCGACGACCATGACTGCGAACATGGGAACCAACCAATTGGATTTCAGCTAAATCATAACTTTTTGTATTCATCAAGTATACACGAACAAAAAAAAAAAAAGGAAATCATCCCCAAGAATGTAGGGTGTAATTGGGATGAATGGCACTATATTGATTGGTGCTATGTATGTACAGAATGTATGCATGTATGTACGACGTTATGAATGTAATTATGTATGGCGTTTAGCAGTCCTTGGATGGGTGGGGGGGATGATGGTAAATGCATGTAAGAGAGAAGAAACAATGTTGTGTTATAAGATTATCGTAATGTCAAGAAACCCAAACGCGAAAAATTAACATGGCGAGAAGGAATCGAAGAAGCGGAAAAGCGGACGTGCACTACAATCCAGGCTCTTCCGGACATGTTTTTTTATGTAGGTTTCTCCGTGTGTTCCAACCTCGTGCGGTGCCCGATGACATTTGTGTCCAAGAGTGATGCGACAATGAGGGTGGTGCGACGAGGCCGGCGGAGGAGTAGTGGGAAGACACGATGAAGAGAACAACATCAAGGTTTACGGAACTCGCACAACACGGTGTAAATGGTGTTGAACGCGGTGTAAATCTCTTCCCTGACCTGAAGGTCGAGAGAAAATGCATGGTCAGCGGATGGATTCGAACCGAGTCCACTTGATCCAAACGGGGGCATATTAAGCCCCAAAGACATCGCCGAGCTTTCAACAACTTCATTAGCCCGAGGGCCGACGTAGTGAGGAATGTGCAGCAAGGCGATGTCTTTGAATGATAAATGAAACAGGGGTACTAACTTTTGCACCAGTCAAGACAATTTTTCCCGAGACGAAAATGAGCAAGACGACCTTCGGCTTGATCATGCGATAGATGAGGCCAGGGAAGAGCTATCAAGAGGATGAGATAGATGCAAACCACTTGCACCGGTATACATACCTCAGGTTCGTAGCTGCTGAACTGCCCGTGGCTGTACGCGAGTCCCTCCAAGCGAATGGGGAACTTGACGTCACAACTGCCCACGATGTTCTGAATTTTGAACTCGGAGAACTTCGCGTCGAAGCCGAGCTTCTGAACGATACGCGCGTACTTGCGCGACGCGAGACGCGAGTCGTCTTCGGACTTGGCACCCGTGACAACCATTTTCCCCGAAGCGAAGATCAGGGCGGTGGTCTTTGGGTCACGAATGCGCATGATGACAGCTGCAAAACGCTAGACACGCGAACAAACAACAACAGTTCGACATGTCGCGTGTCAGATAAGAATGTGTGTACCAACCTTGGGATTGTATTCAGCATTCCGGGCGTGAAGGGCGATCGTCTTCAGGTCGAGGCGGCAGTCGAGGTTGACCGTCGCGACGATGTTTTGGAGGGTAGGCACAATGCCTTCGACAGCAGTGATGTGCTGCTGTTCGAGGGTCAGCGGAACAGGAGTGGCCGGAACCTGCGTCGCGGGTGGCGTAGACGGGCCAGCGACGGCGTTGGCCGCAGCCGGTGGGGCAGGGGCGGGCGCATTGAGGGTCTTAGTCTGGGGATTGACGTAAGAGTTGGACAATGGGGAGGGCCCGGGGAGAGAAACGCCAGTGGGCTGCTGCGGTTGAATGAAGGTGGCTCCGCCGGGAAGGGCGAGGCCGCCGTGCTGCTGCTGCTGGGGCTGCTGATACTGATACGGCTGCTGTTGCTGGCTCGCATTGGGGCGGCCAAAAGTAATCTGACGGGCGGGCAACGCGAAAGACATGTTCAACAAAAAAATTGGGCGTGGGAATGTTTGGGTGGGGGGCAAAGAGGGGGATTTCGGACAGCGAACTGCGCCCTTATATACGTCTCAATTTTCAAACTCCGCCATCCGAGTCAGACACCGGTTACGTAACTCCTCTTGCTTTGTATCCTCGAGGTGTCCATCGCCGCTCTCGCCACACATCGCCCCTCCGTCCTTCCTCCCTCTTCTCTTCTCGCCACAGCCCTCGCAGATGCTTTCTTTCCTCAGACATCCCGTCCTGGCCTCGAAAACATGCAAGAGCCCCTTGAATTCCTCAATCTTTGCCACGTCTAGATGGCAACCGCCCTGACAACCCCTATCAGCCTGACAACTATCCCCTTGAACCAGAACTTCCACCATCCCTCCGCGCCCATTTCTCTGCACTCTGCTCTCGCATCATACCCTCATTCTAGCTTTTCGCACTCCATACTAGACACACAAGAACTGGGCATTATCTTCACTTTTTTGCGATCTATTTCTGGAGGCAGGGCTGGGTGGGAACGCACAATGGGCGGGTCTTGAATGTAAGTGCACGTGCTATCTACGTCGCTGATTGGTCATTCTTCTTTTCTCAGCTCCTTTCATCTACGCTTTCATCCTCCTGCTGTTGTCCTTGCGCTTTGTTCTAAAAACCGCCTCCATCCTGCAGCGCTTTGTCTCCTGCTCTTTGACGAACTGTCGCCAAGCGCTATCGCCGCAGCCTCCGGCTTCCATTCCCCACCTTTCGCGCTCCATTCCACGCTATATCAGGTGCGACTTTCCCAAGCTAACGCCCACCGATGTCATCAATCATGTTACACCCCTGACATCTGCATCGATAAGATATCACGCTGATCGGTTGCCGAGGGTAGGTACACACCATAAGTATCACAGGTAGGCGCCGGTGGTTATCACATTGACATCTTTTAACGGCTTCTCTCCGACGCGATCGCGCGCTCACACGCGGCAGCGGCGCGGTGACCGTGCTCTGCCTGCCTGCTGCCTGTCCCCCCGGATCTCTCCACTTGTGCGTTCAGTTCCGGACACGCTAGCCTCGTTGCGTAACACTATTCAAGAATAAACAAGCTTCCGCTAGCCTTTGCTGAGACGCGATATCACGGCTAGTTTAATCACCCCACTCATTCGCCATCATCCATCAATCACGCATCAGTATCTGATCATGGGCGCTAAATTTACTCGCGACGGGATTTGTGCCCGAGCGCGCCCGAGCCTTGCTGTGCACCCTCATCGATAGCGTCAAAATCACCAACGAAGGATGACCACTCGGAGAAACCATCCTGTACGAATTCCCACTTGTCTTCGGTCGAATATCTTCTTAACGCCTTATCAACCTATGCAACCGTGTGTCCCTTCTATTTAAAAGTCCTGTATGGATGAGGCGGCGCACAAGGATGTTCCGGGGCAGGTTGTATGAGAGCATTACGTACGTACAGGTACATACATACTCGGGTTATGACTCCAAGTGAGTCGATACACCGATGTCCTGCCATGCCGCATGATTTCGTGTGCGTATAATACAATCGCCAACTTAAAAAGCTTCCCCGCGAAGCGGTGGCGTCCGCGGCGCTCACCGCGCGTGTAGTTGGAAAGAAAATAGATTTACGAATGGAAGTATCCGACGTGAACATGTATAGAGGGTATTTACAGTACCTGAATGTAGACGTAATGAGATTACCACACCTAAGATAACACAGTGTGTGAAAATGTGTGAAGCGCTGGAGAATGAAAAGGCGGGGAGAGCATGTGGTGGGTTGCGGATGCAATGGGCCAAGAGAAGCGGAGGATGAGAAAAAGGAAAAGCCGGGATGGATCTCTCATACGCCGGACACAATCCTGATGACGCAAACAATGAGAGGCATATTAGCAACATGTTATATATAACAGCAAAACA
This sequence comes from Hypholoma fasciculare, assembly GCA_016801325.1. Classification (NCBI taxonomy): domain Eukaryota; kingdom Fungi; phylum Basidiomycota; class Agaricomycetes; order Agaricales; family Strophariaceae; genus Hypholoma; species Hypholoma fasciculare. Next base: position 10,612 of record JAEKIV010000306.1, read on the forward strand.
TGAAGAAATGACGTACTCCTCCGCCTTGTTGAGCGCCTGCACCATCGTCTGCAGCTCCTTCCTCCGTGCGACGACAAAGTCGCTCTCCTTCAGCAGCTCGTCGAGCACCTCGGGTTTGTACAGCTCCTGCAGCAGCTCGCGCTGCAGATTCTCCTTCGAGAAGCTCACGAGCGTCAGCGAGATCGCCTTCGGCACCATGTCGATCATCTCGCGCTTGACGATGTTGAAGTATGAGTGGATCAACAGCTCTGAACAGCATCAAGCCGGGATCAGCACGGTAGATTACGTCAGTCATAAACAACACGCACTAATGACCTCCGTCTCCATCGTCTCGCGGTCGTTGAGCGCGTTCTGCGGGCGGATGTTGGGCGGGGGCGCCTCCATCGCGGCCACGCCCTTCTTCTTGGGGCCCGTCTTCGGCGCGAAGAATGAGCCAAAGAAGCTCTGCTCCTGCTTGGCATCAACGTCCAGGTCCTTATTGTTGTTGACCACTGCCCGAGGGTTCTTAGGGTCATTGGCGGGGGTCGGAGGCTTGTTGGCGGTGAGACGCTCGGTGACGATTGCAGTTGCCTATGTTCATCGCAACAAGCATGAGCACAAACTCCAAAGTAATATACCATTTAGCGTTTGAACTGACCTTGTGGCCGCCAATGAAATCAGGATGAGTAGTGTTAACGTAACAAGCTTGCATGCTGCGACAACTTAGCATGGAGCATAATTAATGAAAAGGTGCCGTATACGTACGCAACCATATCCTGGACCAATTTCAAGGTGGGGTTCATCGCTTGCTTGAAGAAGTTGACAACAACGGCATTGAAGCGCTCTCGCAGAGCGGGGTACCGACGGAATGCTTGCTATGGTAGATATAAGCATCCCTCGCCATAGTGAGCACTAAAAAGACGCACGACTTTAGCAAGGAGCTGCCCGAGGATTCTGATCAGCTCGTCGTACACCAGTTGACAACATTTGATGGCTGGGTCCTCCAGGCGTTTGATTTGCTGCTTCACTATAACCTCAAACGCGGCCGTGCCGACAAAGAGCGCTGGGGTTGAACCCTATTCGGTTGGCAATTGAGTACAAGGCACAGTGCATAAATCTTCATAACTAGACTCACTGAAGAGTTGTACAAGATCGTCCGGATATCGCCATCCTTCACTTGGTCAAAGGGATCGATGGTCTTGACACCGGTGTTGAAAAGCTCGTGGAACACAAATGAAATTCTGGCTCCTCCAGATAGTTCGTTCAGCGAGAGATCGTTGGTGTTACCGTCAATGGTTGTCCGGAACTCGGATGTGAATTCCGTAATGACAGAAAGAACGATGTTGCCAGAGTTGGCATCAGCCATGCCGCCACCGAGGGTGAGCAGCTCCGTCTGGTACGTTGAGAGATTCTTTGAGATGCGGGCCTTGATATCCGGCAGAGTTGCACGAATGTGGTGCATAAGGATCTACAGCCACTGTCAGCCAAAAATAACATCATAGAAACGCAGTGATACTAACCATGTTCAGCTTTCTAGCAAGGAATGGGGTACCGCAGAACGTTGCCTTGCTTCTATATGAAGGGTGGTTTTCGAAGAAATCGCGCTCATTCTCGAGGGCAGAGCTGATCGGCTTGCCGTTCTCAATATCGCGTTGGCCTCTGTTGACAACTGGAACGTATCCAAGACGCAGAGGGATAATTCGGCCTGCCAAAATATCGACTACGTCCGTTCCCTTGTCCCTGTGAAGAGACATGTCAGAGAAAGAAAGATGCAGCCGAATACAGCACATACATCAGATCGACTTTCGTCAGGACACCGATGGTCCTTGTGCCCTCGGGATCAACCTCGCGTGCCATTTTCAACCCATCAGAGTTCGCCAAATCCGTGTTCGCAGCTGTAACCGCAAGGATGATGCAAGCGGGTTTTGAGATATATTTCGTCAACATTTCGCGGATTTGCTTCTCAATGTCGCGGGGCTGGTCGCCGACGGGGACCTTGGTCAGTCCAGGCAGATCTACGAGCGTCAGCGTGAGCACGTTCGGAGAGTATATGCGCAGATTGATGGGCTGCGGCGAGATGCCTGCGTTCTTGCCCGTCTTCGCCTCAGTGTCGCGCACGATCTCGTCACGAATCTTGTGGAAGTCGTAGAACTTCTCGCCGGGGAGATGGAGAAATTCACCCCACTCGTCGGCATTGGCGGCCTTGTCGGTTGTTCTGTCGACGCCGTTCGCTGCGGGACAGGAGACAAACAATGGTCAGCGGAGGCATGTCCAGTAACCAAATACACCTACCGCCAGCCTGTGCGGCCCTGTTGATTAGTTGGAGGACCTAGTTGGTGTGAGCAGGCGCTTTGTAGGTTTATAATGAACATCATACCAATGGGCGCCGCGTCACAATACCAGTACCACGAGGCAGGAAATCCCGACCGACGATATTCTGCACGCAGATAGCGTCAACGACCAAGGAGTCCTGAACCAAAGTCTGCGGCGACGCACCTCTAGGACACTACTCTTCCCGCTACTCTGACTGCCCAGCACGCAAATTTGAGGCAGGTCAATGCCGGCCTGCCCCCCTGGCCCCGAGCCAATTGATGTAAAGACATCCTGGAGCTTGTTGATCACGCCGACGATCTCTGTGCCGAGACCTGCGGTGCTTGAAGCCATCGTCTAATATTCGTGAAGGAAGGTATAGGAAGGGCTATGCGGTGGTGGTGGAGGAAGGAAATGCTGCTGGAGTGGACGCGGCGGATGGCCTGTGTACTGCGCACGCCAAAGCCAAACAATCGATAACTGCGCTTCGCTGTGCCAGCTAAGAGCTTGGCGCCCGCCGTGACTCTTCCATCATCCGCCGTTGCCGCTGCCGCCTGTGGGCTTGCCTGGTGGTATCTGGAATGCAAACATTTGAAAGCCTTCTTTATTTTACCTCAGGCGTGCCTGTCAATCAAACGACGCGGAAGAGCAAACTCCCTCACTGTCTTCGCCTCGCTGGCTTCCAAGTTATCAATTGGGACCATCACAAATCTATCGTCTCCCGCACCGCAATTTGGCCTCAGGTAGTTACGCGCTCGCCCAGTGACGCACTGAATGCGAGAACCGTGGTGTTCTCTTCTATCAACATTTCTTCATTTTTCTGTCTATCGTCCAAACACCGCGGAAGAGCGCCTACCTACGCCCATCGTAGCTCTACCGCGATCCGTCCATCGCCACCTGCGCCGCAAGATAACCGCAGGTACTCACATGCAATTTCTGCGTCTTGAGCCCGAGCAGCCTAATGACTTCATTTTTTATTAAAAACACACCGCGGAAGAGCGATCTCGAAGCGCACTTGCTCGTTGGAGTAAGCGTTGCTTAAGTTGCGAATTGGTCATTGCCATCCCTTTCCTTTCAAACAAAAATTCCCATGAAGATATGAGAACACCGATTTTAAGAACCTTGGACGAGTGAATTGAGAGAGAACCTTTATTCCTTACCTTCTGAGCCATCACATGATGGTACTTCCTTCTAAAACCTCCAAGAACCACACCGATCCAACATACACTCAGCACCACACCACATGCATCACAGCGAAGGGTAGTCATTTCACGTTCTCACTTTCGTCAATCTAGGAGCACGAAGAACGTCCCGTGACGGAAACGGGCGGACAAACTTAACTCATGTCCGAGTCGATTGCATAAAAGAACCCCACAGCCGAACAGTCTAGCTCCTTGCCTAGTCGAACGACCCCACCACTCGCGAGTCGCCAGCCAGCATGCTGCGCAACATGCTCCCGACCGCCCTATACCTCTCTCTCCTGGCCCAGCTCAACAGCGCCCTCCCAGAGCAGCTCTTCTCACCGCTCATCCCGGTCAAAGTCGCCGCCACCTTCGGCGCCCTTCCGAGCCCCGTCCAGTACCCGCAATACACCGACACCACCGCGGGGCAGTGGCAATACTTCGTCCCCAACACCTGGACGTCCGGCTTCTTCCCCACGACGGGATATGCGCTCGACACCCGGCTCCGCCTGTGCGGCTCCACCCCGGCGAATGCGCTCGGGTCGGCGGACTGGCTGGGGCTTGCGCGCAGCGCAAGCAATGGACTGCTGAACCTCAATGCGAGCGATGGGCTAGGTCACGATGTGGGCTTTATCAGCTTTCCGTTCGTCGAGGAGCTGCTTGTGTGCGTGTGCTGCAATTGGTTGTGTGTGTGGGACGTGCGGGCTTATAATAGGGTAATGGGTACAGGAACCCGCAGAACGCGACAGCGGTGGCTGCGATCAACCGCTTCGCGACGATGCTCGCCGCGCGCTTTAGCCCGATCGTGGGCTGTACACGGAGCTGGGACACAGCTGACCCGACGGACTTCCAGGTGCGTAGCCTCTTCGCCCTTCAGAGACGGAGCTGACAAACGGCTAGGTCATCATCGACAACATGATGAACCTCGAGGTCCTCTTCCAGTCCGCCGACCTCACAGGGAACACGACGCTCCGCACGATCGCGACCACGCACGCGGACACGACGATGAAGAATCACATTCGGGATGACGGTCCGTAGCGCCTACCCCATTTCTCTCTGAATAAAATTGAAACAGACTCCTGCAGGCTCGACGTGGCACGTCGTCGAGTACAACTCCACTACCGGCGCCGTCATTCGCAAGCGCACCTCCCAGGGCTACGCGGACAACAGCACATGGTCGCGCGGGCAGGCATGGGGCATCTACGGCTTTGCGAACAGTGCGTCTTTGCCCACTTGGATTTGCAGTAGCTCATCGCGTGCGCTTCAGTGTACAAGCGGACGAACGACACGAACTACCTCACGACCGCGCGTCGCCTCGCGACCTACTTCCTGGACACCCTACCAGCAGACGGCATCGTCCCATGGTGCGTCACCCTATCGCAACGCAGCTGCAGATCGCTGACACAAATACAGGGACTTCAACGCCCCGCTGACGCCCCCGCCGCGCCCCGCCGACTCGTCCGCGGCCACGATCGCAGCGACCGGCCTGCTGCTGCTCGCGACGCAGGAGACCGACGCGGGCATGCGCCAGACGTGGACAGACAGCGCCCAGCAGCTCCTCGCGAACATCACCGCGCTCGCTTGGGACCCGTCCTGGCAGAGCCTGCTCTCGAATGGAACGGTCAACTGGCCTGCGGGCAACTTCCTCACGGGGATCGTGTACGGTGCGTAGCTTGCTGCTCACGCGCCAGGATTGCCTGGACTGTGTTGATGCTGATGAGTTTTTTTAGGGGATTATTATTATATCAAGGCAGGGAACGATATGGTGACGATGGGGCTGACCTCGTGCACGGAGGACGTCGTGAACTCGACTTCGTCGTCTGCGGCGCAGAGCACGCAGACGGAGAGGAGCGCGTCGTCGGCGACACGGCTGTCGCCTTTTTCTTCGCTGTGGTGAACATTATCGGACACACTATGGACCATGGTAGTTTTAGCATATTACACAACATCTTAATGCATTGCTTCATCTCTACCTGGCCGTGCGCTTGCGATCTACCGGAAACGTGAACGGCAACATTTTGGTACTATCTGCGAGTGTTCAAGCAGGATCTACGCATCGGCTAGACGCGCTTTCCGGGGGCATATCTAAGCTGCTCCACCCGCAAGGTCATCCGCACCCGCTGGGATGTTGCTCGGAATGTCAGGCTACTGTCGGCACTGGCGCGAACTGAGTCTAGTTTGCACAGCTCTATGTTGATTTTTGTCTGTTGACTCCTTTGCAATGGAGTTCTTTGAGTTCGATGCCCGGTGGTGGCGGCCTGAACACGCGCTGGGTCGTGCCACACCACTATAGCACGCAATACGAGGTTCCATATATGATATAGCGCAAGTGAGCAGAACTTGATTCGCGTTGGCGAACTCCGTTGACGCGACGCCAATCGAATCATTTTTCAACCACGACAGCAGATTAAGGGCCGGGTTGGTATTGTATGGAAGTCAGTGAATACAACGGGTTACATATGCGATCTACGTGGGGGGAATGCGTTTAACCGTAGTTGAGGCGGAAGATATCGTTGAATCTGGAAGAAAAGCATGAGCAGGCGGCGGGGATCGCGCGATCGGGACTGACACATAGTAGGAGCCGCCCTCGGGGATGAGGTGGAAGACCTGGCTGAAGTTGAGCGGGTTCTCGTTGTCGTCGACCTGATGACGACGCGATGAGTGGGGTATCATGGGGAGAATTACAGCGGGCGCACGAGAAGGAGGCCGGTTACGCTGACCAGGAGGCTGGCGACGGACGGCGAGGAGGGTTGCGCGTCCAGTGTCGTGATTTTGTGCTGGACCTTTGTGAACGGGAGGCTCTGCGGAGAGGTTTATCCTATTTCAGCGGCGTGATAGAATAGTGAATGACGGACCTCGAGCTTCTCGGAGATGTTGGCGACGCCCTGGAAGGGGGCACCCTCGAAGGTGAGCATGGAGTGGTCGCGCTAGATCTGATCAGCGCCGATAATGGACGATAGAAAGAGCAGCGGCGTACGTAGAGAGCCTTAAGGCTCGGGCGACCCTGTGAGAAGGTGGCGTAGTAGAAGTCGGTGAATTGCTTCGCGATGGCGTTGATATCTGTCATGGTGGGCGGTGGATGCAGAGATGCGCAATGAACATTGCGGCGCCCAGTGGCTCGGAGGCGAGATGGAGGCACGTGACAAGCACACATCATTATCGACCTCCGAGTTGTCAGTAAACGCTATTGACCCAGCAGGTTTTTCGAAACACGTGCCATCAATATCACGGGATATTTTTCCCATCAGCCAACTTCGAACTTCAACGAAATATTCATTTCGAAAGTCTTGGCGCCGACCACTCACCGCAACGCAAGACACTTGCCGAGCACGGCTGTCTTGCGGCTGTCGCCGTACCTGACGCAAACAGCACAGTCTTTCCGGCATTTTGAACAGAGTGTCTGCTCTATAAAACATTATTTATAAATTCTATGTAATTCTATGGTTGCTCGAACAGTGCGGCCGAGGGAATCTGCCGTTTTTGAAGATGTGTGACACCGCATGCGCCACGCCACCGATGCGTGATGCCGAGTACTTTATATTTGTGCTGCTCTTACATTAAAAGGTTAGTATGAAGCTGTGATTGTTGTGTGCTTGTAGCTTGCTTGTAGCATCCATAGATATCAAATAGATAATCATTTTTTTATTCAATACACCGCCCATAGGCCCACTAATTATTATAGTTGGTTAAGAAAGATGAGCGGGAGCCATCACAAGCTGTTTTCGGCCATGTGTACGGCGACAGCCGCAAGACGGCCGTGCTCGGCAAGTGTCTTGCGTTGCGTGAGTGGTCGGCGCCAAGACTTTCGAAATGAATATTTCGTAGTTGGCTGATGGGAAAAATATCCCGTGATATTGATGGCACGTGCTTCGAAAAACCTGCTGGGTCAATAGCGTTTACTCCGAGTTGTCTCCTTCATTCAACTTCATTGAGCAGGAAACGTTCCCTTACCGAAACAAAACCGCGTATGGACTTACGGATGAATTCGTTGTCTATAGCGTCAACGGCTGGTTCTCTTTCTCCGCTGAAATGGACGATGACAACCAGTATGCGCAGCGGAATCTCACTTTGGTCGCAAACCTCCTGACCACTGATTCCAACTCAATCTGTCCGTGATGAAAGCGATGCACGACTCCCTAATCCCTTCATCCGACCTTATGTCCCTCAATTCGATGGCACGCGCTGCGAACAACCACGTAATATGGCTGGGACACTGAATAGTAAAAGAGCGCACTGCTTTCCGTCTACAACGTCAGTCCGCCAGACACTTGAACCCGACGCTCGTATGCTCTCTGTAAACTGCACCAATTTGCAAGCTGACGCCGTGATATGGCATGATGTTCTGGTTGTTACATGAAGTCTATGAGCGTCTCGTCTTCACTTTCCGCTTCCAAACCCCCTCAACCTCCTTCTGACGCCGTTTGCTAAAATAGCGCTCATCTTCTTCCCTTGCAGACTGGACATGCAAACACAACTACTGCCTACAAGGCTACTTACATCCACTGCATGACCTACGCAAGTGCAACATCCCGCATATATCTCCCTCCCTCACGACAAGCCTACATACATTTCTCTTGGGCTCGCCAAACCTAAACATGCAATCTCGCGCATTCAGTAGTCCATCCCTCTTAACCACCGACCTTCCTCGTTCGTCTTCTCTCCCATACTGCTCCTTGCCTTTTCATTGCGCGACCGGAGAGGCAGGGCGTTGCCGAAGCTTCCATAATGGCGAGGGCAACGCAGTCAACCGCCTTCCTAAACAGGATTCTCGCTTCTGGGATAATTGTACGGGAGGGAGGCGACAAACGCGTTGTTGATTGCAACGTCGACAAGAGGCGGGATGATGCGATATGGTCGAGGCATCTATTGCGAAACAGAGGAGAGGCGTGGTACACCATCGCAGCTGCCTCTATTCTCGCGCCGCGCGCGCCGACACCAGGGACAGATCGCCATCTACTCCGACCACCTCGACTCTATCCACGCCCTTGTCCCCCGAAGAACAACCCCGCGCGTTCGCTCTATTGCTGATTCAACACATCTGGCAGTCATCACCTTGTGAACCGGCTCTACGACATGTCCGTGCATACACCGACTCCCAAACCATCCCATCCCAACTCAAACGCCTTGCTGATCACCTCGCCACCCGCGCCAATTCACTTTCACTACCACCACTTTCTTTTCCACTTCCCACCTGTTTCTCCAACGTCAACGCCGCCAAGCTCGACACCTTCCACGAGCCATTCCCATCGCTTAACTGCTTTGACAAGGTTTCCGCACCAGCATATCCATAAAGCAAAGTTCTCTCGTCCTTCTCCATGGTCATCCATATCTATGAACAATTGAGCAAACTACACAGTTTTGCTGAATGCCCCGCAATTCAGCTCCCTCAGGTTGTTGCGCGCCTCGGAACTACACTCGAACATCTTCCCCATTCTGGAGGCATCCCCAACAGATGCCGCTCTCTATTCTGTATGGGTGTAAGTACTTCCACCCCTACTCCCGCCAACGTTCGACGACCTGCCACTCTATTCCCGTGTTGCGCACGAGTGCCATGGCCCTTCATATACTACCAACGTACCTCACCGACGTTGCCCTTAACCTTGTCCCTTATCCCCCCTCCCCCGCTCTGTTCCTTCTTACTTCCTTCTTCGTTTCCCTCACCCAATTTACTTTTAACTGCACTATACTTAGAGTAGTATCAAAGTATTGCTAGCGAGGTAGTGAATTGCTTATGTAACGTAGTCAGCGAAAATGCATTCCGCACTGCACAGTGATTCCAATTTCCATAGCGCCCAATAACAATTGCCACCACGTCTATGCAGGACCCGCCCCGCCCTACGATGCGCCGCAAGTCGTCTGCGCAGAATCTCCTCTCATCGTTCAAGTCCACCTCGTCGTCGCCCGTGCCCCCACCCCTCGCCCTCTCCGGGTCCAACATCCCCTTCGCCGCCCCCGCGCCGACCCCGACAGCCACGACGCCTCTCGCCCGCGAGTGGGACGCCCAGTCGCTGCACTCGGACACCGTCAGCCAGAGCCTCGCCGGTGCTCAGAGTCCACCCCCGCAACAGGGCACGTCGGTCGAGTACCTGCGCGACCTCGTGCAGAAGCGCATCATCACGCTTACCTACATTCGCAATATCCACGAAGGGTAGGCCTCTCGCGCACGCTGTGTTGTGTTGTCCGCGCCGTCTGACGTCCGTGCGCAGGCGCAGCCATTGGTTCCACACGATCCTGATCTCGCCTGCGGAGCTGGACAAGGTGTTCAACAATGGCGATATGAAGCGACGGTAGGCACCTGCTCCTGCTCCTGTTCGTCGGCTAGGACTGACGGGCGTGTAGGACGGCTAGGTTTGCGATCCTCGGGCTGTCGCTGTCGACGCTGCTGGACATCAATCAGCCGGCGGACCTGCTGCGCGGGCTGCTGAACACGATAACGGAGTACGACCAGGCGAAAGAGGAGGGCGACGGGAAGTCAAAAATAGTGCGCGCTCCTTATTCTGTTGCGACGCTTTGTCGATCCATTCCCTTCAGCCGCGGATAAAGTTCAAGGGCCGGTCGAGGAAGGGCGGCTCGGGGATCTCAGAGTATGCCGGGTCGTACGCGGACGACGCGTCGTACCTGACCGCGCCCTCCATTGTGAGTCAAGTGCCCCCTCTTCGGAGCGACCACTGATCGAGCATCCGAGAGTAGCCATTCCCGCTGGATTACCAGCAGACGCTGCTGTCGCTGCTGGACGTGCTGTCTGAGGTGTACAACAAGATCGGGAAGCTGCTGGGGCCGTCGCCGTTTGCGCACGCGTCGCAGCACATGATGGGCCCGCTGGGGCTGCTGTCGCCGCACCCGGGGGTGTCTTACCTGTTCTCGGCGGAGTACTCTGGCGGCTCGTCGCAGAACGTTGCGGGCGCGGGGAATGCGCATCCGTACCAGCAGCCGGGCCCGAGCATCGACGGCGACATGAGCGGCAGCCTGTGGGAGATCGCACACGCGACGCCGGGCGGGGCGGGCCCGCAGATGCTCGGCGCGCTCCCGGGCGCGTTCCCCGGGGGGTGGAACAGCGCTCTAGGCGACATGGTGCTCAAGATCGACTCAAAGCTCAAGGTGCGTTCGCGTCTGCGGTCTGCGCTGAGGCGCGTGCCTTGCCTATGCGAGCTAGCGCGTGCTAACTTTATCCCCCCCCCTGCGGTGATATGCGCGAGAACAGAAAATTACTAGCGCGCTGCTGAAGGACCTCGACACGTTCGCGCGGAACGGGATCAAGGACGAGCTCGCGTCGCTCGACCCGCTGCTGCGCAACCTCAGCGTCGCGGACGACCCGGGCAAGATCATGTACGACTTCGAGGGCATGTGACGCACGTCCCCGTCGCCGCCTCCGCCGCGGGTGCTTCGGGGGCGTCGTCGTCGCCCTCGCGCCGCTTGGGTGTGCCGCGCCACCCCGTGTGTTGTGCATGCTGTCTGTGGCAGCGGCGCGGGCACGCGGGCAGGGACATGAACCGGCTGCGGCAGAGGCGGGACGGACGAACTGGCTGATGGACGGACGGACTAACGGACTGACTGACTGACTGGTGGGCGCGCATATTATCCCGAGTGTCGGGGTTCCACTGCGCATGGGACGGCTGGCTGGCTGTAGTTTGTGTTTCTTTTCTCCACTTCTGGTCCTTAGCCCCTGGATGGCGTGGCTTTGTCCGCGGAGTGACGTGGGAGCGCACTTCGGGTCCAGGGGCAGCGCAGAGCGCAGGGCACGTTATGATGGGGCGGCCGGGGTACATTGTTTATGGATTTACACGCTGGGCACGATATATCACGATATAGTAATACATGACGGGGATACATGCATACGCATACGCACATTCTTTCACATTCACACATACATATATATATCCATACGTTGGGCAGCGGGAGGGTGTAAGACAGGTGCATTTGTTCTTGTAATTAATGTACTTTATGAGCGGCGTCCGCATTAGTGGCTTACGATATGTGAGGAGTGGGGTGAAATTGATTTTTTGGCTTCAGGCAGAAGGCGTAATATGGGGTAAGTTTATATGTATATTTGGGCTATAGGGGATACGGACGTGTACACCGTGTCGTCATGGGGCAGACTATCGTTACTGATTTACAATGTATCAAACTTATTCGCGGGCAGCGAGAGCGGTGGCGGCAAAGTGCATGGGCCTAAGCCTTGCACTTGCACTGGCCGTCAGAGCAGTTGCACCTGAAGACAGATGGTCAGACACGCTGTCGGATAACAGAGGCACGCGACCTACGTGGAGGTGCAAGAGGTGCAGGTGCTGCTGCAGCCGTGGTTGACTGGGGCAAAGGTGGTCTGAAGAGCGACAGTGAGCATAAATCGAGACGACAATGTGCAATAAATCGTACAGTCTGCATGTTGCTAATAGGTGGTTCGAGTGAAAGAGATGCTTCACAGCTGAGGACCCCTTCGCAGAATTGCCCGCCTTTTATGTCCTCCAGAACGCCACATCAGGACACATCCCATAGTTCTGGTCCAGGCCGTGGCGGCGATACCAAGAATACCATACCACCATCAGCGCTCGTATCAAACAAAGTTGTCCAGGATGCAGCCCCGACGGCCCGTGCAGCACTGCGCAGGAGGGTGCCAATTGCATCTAGCTTTCTGTCAAATGGAGTGTGGCATCTGACCGCGCCGGTGGCGGGCCCTGACTCGGCGGGCGTGAGACTTGGGTGTGGCGTCGGGTACACGCGAACTGGTGGCGAAAAACTGTGCAGTTGCTCCCCGGCAACATGCAGGCCGCCGCGCCCTTCCTGCAACATCTCCAGCACTCCCACTACCACAGTTACTACCAGTTCCCGCCTCCAGGTATTCTTTCTTTCTTTCTTTTATCCTAGATCGCAGATGTGAATGCTCAGCAGACCCGCACGAGCGTGAGCTCAAGCGTCAGTACCTCGCCCTACTCCAGCCGCACCAGGTCATCGACATCTGCCTCACTTGCGACGCATATGTCTCGCCGTACTCAAAGAGTGCGCTATGGCCGCCCAACCTCGCCGCTGCGATCGCAGCCCTCCAAAAGCCGCCAGAGCCGCAGCCCGATGCGCGGCCTACTGACGAGCAGGCAAGGGACGACGCTCCGCCTATCATGAACTCGCTCAAGTCTCCTGCGCAGCCAGAGACAGCGCCGTCAATAGCGGGACCCGCGGCCGAGCCGCAGCCGCCTGACAAAGAGGCAGCGGCGGCCACCGAACCGTCCGCGACGCCGGCGCCCGAGGAGCCAGCACCTCCAACTCCCCAGGAAACTGAAATCGCACCCCAACCATCGTCTTCTGAGTCCACCGAGGCACCAGCTAGTGTTCCACCGACCGACTCTACCGATCCTGCGGCGGCGGTAGCTGCTGCTGTAACATCCACGCCAGCCCCAGGCCAGCCGCCAGGGCAACCACAATACCCCCCAGGCGCATACGCGTACAGCCAACCGCAGGCTGCATACCCGCACGCGTCGTACTACGCAGGCGGGTACTCGTACCAATATGGCTCGTACCCACCGATGCAGCCTGCGTACGACGCGCAGCCGACGTACACAGGCATGGTCCCTATGCAGCAGCAGCCGCCACAGGTGTCACCGCCCGAGGTCATGTCGGGGGACGACCTGCCGAGCTACGAGGAGATGATCGTCGAGGCGCTCACAGGCTGTGGGGACCCGGAAGGTTGGGTGCCGAAAGACTTGTACACGTGGATGGCCGCGCGCTATCCGCTGAAGTCGACTTTCCGCGCGTCCGCGAGTCAGGCACTGAAGAAGGCGCTCAATCGAAGAAGGTTAGAGAAGGGATCGAATGGGAAGTACAGGCTAAATACGACGTGGAACGGGAGCAATGTGCGTATGTGGCGTAGGAAACATGCGCGATATCCTGATTGTTTTTGTTTTTCTAGACATCGCGGCGGACGACGCGGAGGCCCCAGACACAGTCGACCCAAGCCGCGCCAACCAACGCACCCTTACAACCACCATTGACGAAAGCACCGCGAGTGCACCATCAGCCATCATCAGGCTCAGCCACGCCCAACCAAGCAGGCTACCAATCCACGCCATTCGGCTACTCATACGGCTACCCAGGCTATCCCACACAGGACCATCAAGCCTCGACGTTCGCCGCCGCCGGCACGACCGAGGCACCTGCCACTGCCGCCGACGGTAACGAGGACCTAGACACCGACGCAGCGTATAAGGCCGCGCAGGACATCCTCAGCGCGATCAACTTCAGCGACCTGTACGAGACCGCGGCGGAGGATGTGCCGGGTGCGGAGGCGCAGGGCGAAGCGGGTGCGGGCGGTGGAGATGGGGTGGAGGAGCTGCTGTCGCATGTGCAAGCGATGCTCGCGAGCGCGCAGGCCGGTGGTAGTGGTGCGGCTCAGGCAGTGCAGCCGCCGCTGCCGCTGACTGCCGCGCCGTCCGACGATGGCGCGGACCCGCGGGCGGAGCTGCAGGCGCAGCTTGCGCTCTTAGCTGCGCAGCTGGCGGAGGTCGCGAAGATAGAGGAGGTGGCGGACGCTGCACGGCAGCAGCAGGAGAATCAGCACCCTTCACAGCTTCCTCTCGAGCTGATGTCGTTTCCCGGGCCTTTGCCAGCGCCCATGGCCGTCCTCGGGCCACCGCCGCCTCTCACCGCGCCGGAGCCTGTGCCCGAGCCCTTGCCTATACACCTGCAGATGCCCGTCGCGCCCGCCAGCGCTACTCTCGTGCCCCCTCTTTCCGAGCCTGACACTAAGCCGATGCCGAAGGAAGAGGAAGGAGAGAGCGACGACGATGACATGGAGGAGGTCATCTAGATCCGATCCCGCTCGAGGGTCAAGGCGCTTTATGCACTTGCTCATCGCTCACTGCTCCACGCGTTTTTTGCGTCTACCCCCCACCGCCCGCCTGCCGGGTGTGACTTCGCTCCACTCTGCTTCAGCTTCATGATTCGTATCTGTAGATCAGTATTATTATTCCTATGTCGCGCATGTTGTTTTCTCAGGCAATGTAATGGTACTCCATGGCGCGGTGCAACTACTAGGTTACATATTTGCTCTGCTCTCTCAGGAATTGTTGAGTGTCTGTTTGTCCGACGGGAGGATGGATGAGGGAACGCTGATCATAAGCGCGTGAAGGGTCAAATATGGGCGCCTATCAGAAGATGGTCCGGCCCGCGCAATATTGCTCGACGCTTGCTCTGCTGAAGGGACTTCGCGCGGTGTTAATTCGCATTTATTTACGCCGATATACGACATAGCTTTACGCATATAACCGATACTATTCCCCTCAATATTTTGCCCACGGCCTGCGCCTGCTCGCTGCCCCTTCCCCCATTACTTGCATCGCCGCGACGACGGCGTTGTACGCGGGGTTCGGCTTGTAGTTCGCGTCGAAGAGGAGCGGGGTCGAGCTCGCGCCAGTAGTTCTGCACAAATTCGAAAAAATAGAGGGGAGGCAAACTAGATGACAGGAACGCAGTCCGACCATTTTATCTTGCATTTGTTTGTTAATCAAATCACTGTCTTGCCAAGTCTTGAGCTTGAGTCTCGGTGTTCAATTTTTCCAGCATGAGTGGACACGACCATACATACATATGGCGTTCTTCAGTAAAAGTAGATGAAGTTGAGATGAAGGCAAGATGAAAGTAGTCGTTTCCAAAAAGTCGTCATTTACTAGGATGGTGACCGTCCCCTCTAAAAGAGAATGACGGCCTGCGTCGAGGATTCCTACCCAGCTTCTCATGGGTGCCTTCTTAATGTGGGTCCCACCCCGTGTATGAGACTAGGATTCCTGCATCAGGCTGACATCTTCTTTCGATGGCTTGGTCACGAAGCTAGTCATTTACTAGAAAAGTACACAATCAATTTGCTTCGCATTTACTGAAGTCACGACAAATGATACCACACGTACAACATTCCGCAGGAGGATGCCAATTGCATGTAACTCTCTGTCAAATGGGGCGTGAGCAAGGCGTGAGATTTATTTGTTTTGGGTGGCGTCGGGTTCACGCGAACCTTGTGGCGAAAAACTGTGCAGCTGCTCCCCGGCACCATGCAGGCCCTGGCCGCCGCTCCCTTCCCTCAACATCTCCAGCACTCCCACTACCACAACTACTACCAGTTCCCGCCTCCAGGTATTCTTTATTTCTATTATCCTACAATGCAGATGTAAATGCTCAGCAGGCCCGCACGACCATGAGCTCAAGCGCCAGTACCTCGCCCTCCTCCAGCCGTACCAGGTCATCGACATCTGTCTCTCCTGCGACGCCTATGTCCCGCCATACGCAAAGAGCGCGATATGGCCTCCCGACCTCGCCGCCGCGATCGCCGTCCTCCAAAAGTCGCCAGAGCCGCAGCCCGACGCGCGGCCCACCGACGAGCAGGCAAAGGACGACGCTCCGCCTATCATGAACTCGCTCAGGTCGCCCATCCAGCCCGAGACGGCGCCGTCAATAGCGGGGCCCGCAGCGGAGCCGCAGCCGCCTGACAAAGAGACGGCGGCGGCGACTGAGCCAACCGCGACGCCTGCTATCGAGGAGCCAGCGCCTCCAGTATCCCAGCAAACTGAAATCGCACCCCAACCATCATCTTCCGAGTCCACCGAGGCATCAGCTAGTGTGCCACCGACCGACCCCAGCGATCCCGCCGCGGCAGCGGGAGCAGCTGCTGCTGCAACACCCACACCAGCCCCAGGCCAGCCGCCAGGGCATCCGCAATACCCCCCAGGCGCATACCCGTATGGCCACCCGCAGGCAGCGTACCCGCACGCGCCGTACTACACAGGGTACCCGTACCAATATGCCTCGTACCCGCCGATGCAGCCTCCGTACCAGGCGCAGCCGCCACCCGCGTCGTACCCCGCGCCGCAGCCAATGTACCCGGGCATGGTCCCCATGCAGCCGCAGCCGCCACAGGTGTCACCGCCCGAGGTCATGTCGGCGGACGACCTCCCGAGCTACGAAGAGATGATGGTTGAGGCACTCACAGGCTGCGGGGACCCGGAGGGCTGGGTGCCGAAAGACCTGTTCGCGTGGATGGCCTCGCGGTATCCGCTGCAGTCGAATTTCCGCCCGTCCGCGAGCCAGG
This sequence comes from Hypholoma fasciculare, assembly GCA_016801325.1. Classification (NCBI taxonomy): domain Eukaryota; kingdom Fungi; phylum Basidiomycota; class Agaricomycetes; order Agaricales; family Strophariaceae; genus Hypholoma; species Hypholoma fasciculare. The sequence goes on from JAEKIV010000306.1 coordinate 27,148, forward strand.
CTCTGCAGAAGGCGTTCAAGCGGGGAAGGTTCGAGAAGGGGTCGAATGGGAAGTACAGGCTAAATGCGACGTGGAATGGGGGCAATGTGCGTCTTTGGCGTATGAAATATGCGCGATATCCTGATTGTTTTCGTTTTTTGTAGACATCGCGGCGGACGACGCGGAGGCCCCAGACACACTCAACCCAGGCCGCGCCAACCAACGCACCCTTACAACCACCATTGACGAAAGCACCGCGAGTGCACCAGCAACCATCAGGCTCAGCCACGCCCAACCAAGCAGGTTACCAATCCACGCCATTTGGCTACCCATACGGCTACCCAGGCTACCCCACACAGGACCCTCAGACCTCGATGTCCGCCACCGCCGGCACGACCGAGGCAGCTGCCCCTGCCGCCGACGGTAACGAGGATTTAGACACCGACGCAGCGTATAAGGCTGCGCAGGACATCCTCAGCGCGATCAACTTTAGTGACCTCTACGAGACCGCGGCGGAGGACGCACCGGCTGCGGAGGTGCAGGGCGAAGCGGGTGCGGGCAGTGGAGATGGGGTGGAGGAGCTGCTGTCGCATGTGCAGGCGATGCTGGCGAGCGCGCATGCCGGTGGTGGTGGTGCGGCGCAGGCGGTGCAGCCGCCGCTGTCGCTGCCTGCGGCGCCGTCCGACGATGGCGCGGACCCGCGAGCGGAGCTGCAGGCGCAGCTTGCGCTTCTTGCCGCGCAACTTACGGAGCTTGCGAAGATAGAGGAGGCGGCGGATGCCGCTGAGCACCAGCATCAGGATCAACAACCTACGCAACAGCAATCACCCATGGAGCTGGTGTCGTTGCCTGGGCCTATACCAGCGCCCATGGCCATTTTTGGACCACCACCGCCTCTCACCGTGTCAGAGCCCGTTCCCGAACCCCTGCCTATACACGCGCCGACGCCCATCACCGCCGCCAGTGCCTCCGTCGTGCCCCCTCTACCCGATCCTGAGCCTGAGCCTGAGCCCATACCACAGGAGGAGGAAGAGGAGAGCGACGACGATGACATGGAGGAGGTCATCTAGATCTGGGCCCGCTCGAGGATCAAGGCGCTTTATGCGCTCGCTCATCACCCACTGCTCAAGGCGTTTTATGCGCCTATCTCCCACCCGCCCGTCTGCCCACTCTGCTTTAGCTTCACGATTCGTACTCATCTGTGGATCTGCATTATTATTCTTATGTCGCGCATGCTGTTTTTTTAGGCAATGTACTAGTACTCCATGGCACGGTGCAACTACTAGGTTAGATTTGATTTTTTTAATGGGAGACGGTATACATATTTGCTCTTTATCGGCGGAACGTGTTGGATGTCTGTTTGGCCGACGCAAAGATGGGTGACGGAACGCTGCTGTTGATCTTAAGCGCGTAAAGGATCACTTGTGGGGTCCATGAGCGTCTAACATATGGGCGCCTATCAGAAGCTGCCGTTTCCGGGCCGCGCATCGCTCGACGCTCGCTGAGCCGGAGGAGCCTCTCACGGTGTTAATCGCGCTATTTAAAAATCTGGTTCGAGAGCTACAAGACAACCTCACGCATATAATCGATACTACTGATTCCCCTCAATATTTTTCCCGCGCGTGCTCGCCCCCCCCCTCCCGCATAACTTACATCGCCGCGATGACGGCGTTGTACGCAGACTTCGGCTTGTAGTTCGCGTCGAAGAGAAGCGGCGTAGAACTCGCGCGCCAGGAGTTCTGTACAGATTCCAAAATAAAGGGGACAAGCAGACATTAGACAGCGCACAGCGCAGCTGACTGAGGGACACGCACCGTGTCGCTGACGCCCCACGACGTAATCGAGACGCAGCTGGGGACGGCGAGGCACGCCTTGACGACCGCGGTGTAGTCCGCGGGCGCGGCGCCTGCGATGTCGAGCTCCGTGATCGCGACCTCGAGACCGCTCGCCGCGAGCGCGGTGAGCGCAGCCTGCGCACCGCCCGCGCCACCCGCCTGTTAAAGCACAGCACGTTTAACATCAACATGAACCAGGGAAAATGGGGGTCGTATACGCACGCTGAGGTGCATCTGCGTGCCGATGCCGTCGATGAGCTGCCCGCCCGCATTCGTGCGCTTCACGAGCGCGACCATGCCCTGCACCTTCGCGTTGTTCGAGTCGAGGTTGAAGTCGTTGATGTAGAGTCTATGAAGAAAGTGTCAGCTTGTGAGATGAGGTATGCGGGTAGACGGTGAACTTACTTCGCAGTGGGGTCGGCGGCGCGCGCGGCCTGGAAGGCGATGGTGACGAAGGACTCGCCGAGGACGTTGAAGAAGACCTGCGATGCGAGGGTGCCGTCTTCGTTGAGGATCTCGCTGGGGGTTATTTATTAAGTATTTGTTTGTGAGAGACAAAATTGTGTGTTCACTTAACGACATCCCACTACAAAGTATGGCGTTTGTGAGAAGTAACTAAATGAAAAAGGGATTTGGTTGACATACGCCTGACATAGAATGAGCATACGATTTTTCCGTACAATTGAACAACGCGGTACTCACTGTAGACCTTTCCCTTATAGCGGCCAGCAACGTTGGAGATGTGGTTCTTGATCACCGCGGTCTAGGTATGACATGAACGTGAGTGTAGAGAAGAGGTCATATGGAAAAGTTTATTGACCAAGGTATTCTTGTCGTTAATGTTAGAGACCCATGTGGGGAGCTGTGAGTGCCAGACTGGATGCGCGTCAGAGCCACTTTCAAGGAGTGAATGCAAAGAAATAGGTTACCTAGCGTATGCGCGCGGATCATCTTGCCATTGGAAACAGCCCAGTTGACAAGTGCGTCGGATCCGCTGAATGTAAATTGATTTTGGACGTCTGAATATCGTCAAGAACATGAAACACGATTCTCGATTAATAATTTGAGAGTTACTTACTTTCAGTAGCGTCCCACTGGCGACGTAAAATATTCAGCCTTCGATCTAGATTCTACATAACAGGATCGACTGAATTTGGTTTCACCTTCATGGAATTTTCCTACAACATCGATACAAGTAAATTTAAAATTACTACACAACATCAAAAGAACATCAAAACCGCTTACAGGCGTAACAGCACCGAAGTCAGACTTGAGAATCGCGGCATTAGCTGTTTAGTTGCGTAAGATGTCGAGTCAAGTAGTCAAATGGGAAGAGGGTACCAGCGATGCCGATGGTTCCGGAGTCAGCGCAGGAGCCCTAATCGGAGGCCATTGATTATTATCTCCAATGGACTGTTCCAAACGAATCAGACGTACCCAAAATTTCTTGCCATGCGAGGTAAACTTTCCGTTAAGGCCTGTTGCGGACCCAGATCCTCCGGAAGGGGCGGATGTCACCGGCGGGGGCACAACGGTGCTGCTCGGTGGTGGTACGACGGTGGTAGTTACCGGAGGGGTAGTTTTGGTGGTCGTGGGTGCAGCAGTCCCAGGCAGGCATCTACAGGAATGTTCCTCAGTACATTGATAGACAGTATGGCGATACAGCTGGCACGGCTCAACGTACTGTGAATAGTATGCATTAGAGAATGTACAGACGCTTCCGGCATCGCCTATATAGTTTATAGTCAGAGGAAGGGGATTAAATAACTGCGATACTGACAAGTGGTCTATATGAAGAGATGAACAATTAATTTTTGGAATTTCGTCAAGCAGAAAGAAAGGCGCTTACACCACCAGTCCAGCCAATACCGCCGCCTGCGGTTGACGGATCGTAAGAGAAAATAACAACACTCCATAAAATACTCACATTGTCCCCAAACCGCAATAGATGCTGCCCGCTGAGCAATGACTGCAAGAGTAACAAATGCGACGAGTTTTGATGCCATAGCAAGTTGCAATTCTACTTTGGGGATGAAATAATGTAGTGGACTGGGGATTTCAACTGACCTTTTATCTTGAAAGCATATATTCAATTTATACATATTCCGATGCTTTCAGGACATCCTTGATCATGAGATCGAAAATGTTGTACTGGAGAACATGTTGGATGTTTGCGGTCCGTTGAGACGGTTGAACTTCGCGGATATGTTCCCCTGGATAATCTAAACATGTGGGACTATAACACGTATCCCTCGAACACGTTTTACCTGATCGAAATGGACCGCCAGCGAAGTACTCAGCGTATTAATTGTGTTGCCTGCAATAACAAGTTGTCAACAAGCGCCCAGATCTTATGCAAAGAAATGTGCAAATACTAGCTAATCTGAGAAGGTACTGGTTAATCAGAATGATAACAGGGAATTATATCAATGTCATCGCACTTACTACTCGTTTGTAGGCTGCTACAAGCATCAGGTTCTCATTGGCAGTGGTGTCCTCCGGAGAAACCAGTGTTATTGAGCTATTTTTAGCTACAACCTAGTCGTCCCTGAAGTCGATTTGATTGTCTTGGCGTGAAAAGCTCATGATCAAAGCCACCTCCTCGGATTTCGACATCGAATAGAATGCGCTTGGAATGCGCCTAGCCAAGAGATTTAGAAAACGGGCCGCTCAAGGAAAAGCCGCGATTTGGGCTGTTCTATGAGTTAAGATGCGTTTTCGAGGAGGCTTGAACTTGGGCGCCAAGCGACAGACACGTAGGACGGAACAACGTTCGGAAAGAAAGACGAGTGCCCCAGAGGTCATCCAGTACTTCGGAAGCTGATAAGTTGATACGAGGACTTGGGAAAGTGCGGATATGTGTTTGTCACCCTTCAAACTCAAAGAATACGAGAATCGGTGCTTTAAGACCAGGATCTTCAATGCTTTGCCAGATGGTCATGTCTGCGGCCACATGCCTCTTCCAAAAAAATGTATGTAGCTGGTGAGAATTGGGGTCGTCAATCGCTCAACCAAGAGAGCGGAACAACCACCGTCATCACTTTTCGGCGGAATATTTTTGTGGGGGCAATACTTCAATCTTTAGCAACCAACTCCTGCGGGTCACAGCATGGCAAATTAACCTTCGTCACCTACATTCATTCCTTCTGCATACTGTAGTACATGCAACGAGGCGCCTGAGAGTAGAGTGCATTACAACGCAGCAATAACGGCGTTATAGGCTGCCTTAGGCTTGTAGTTGCTGTCGAAAAGGAGCGGGGTGGTGCTTGCACGCCAAGAGTTCTACATATCAGGCCGGAGATTTTGTCAGTGGTAGCCAGTGAAAGTAAAGATATATGATTACGGTGTCGCTAACGCCCCAGCTGGTGATTGCAACACAGCTACTAACAGCCAAGCAGGCTTTGACAACAGTCGTGTAGTCGCTTGCAGAGCCACCGGCAATATCGAGTTCGGTTATGGCGACTTCGAGGCCAGTTGTCGCCAGAGCGGTGAGAGCGGCAGACACACCTCCAGCACCTCCGGCCTAGAGGTATTTTTAGCTAACAAGTTATGTTATGGGTGAGCCAATTAATGCTTACACTGAGATGCATCTGTGTACCGACACCGTCGATCAATTTGGAAGAGGCGTTGATACGCTTGATGAGACTAATCATGCCTTGGGTTTTCGCGTTATTGGAGTCGAGGTTGTAATCGTTGATGTATAACCTGTTCGTTTTGACGTATAAGTACCGCTCCCCTACAGAATGAACACGTCTGATTACTTAGCAATGCTATCAACAGCACGGGCGGCTTGGAAGGCTATAGTGATGAAAGACTAAGCACCATGTCAGTCATTGGACAAATCGACACAAAGTGACGAAATATTTACTTCGCCGAGAACGTTGTAGAATACACTCGAGCGAAGACTCCCATCTTCATTGAGGCATTCGCTTGGGATAAATGAGCATCAAGAGGAATACTGTAGGAAGGCTACTTACTTCACGACATCCCACTGCAGTAAGACGATAGGTCAGTGCTACGCAAATTTGTGCAGCTCTAATTTATAGCTTTCTTACCGCTGGTCATAAAAGAAATGGATGAGTTACGATGCAGCAGAGTATTGTAGTGAACTTCGCATACCGTAGAGCTTTCCGCTATAGCGGCCGGCGAGGTTGGAGATATGGTTTTGGATCACCGAAGTCTGCGCTCATCTTGTCATCAGGAAGAGTATGTGCGTCTAGGTCGAAATGGGAACTGACCAACGTAGTCTTGTCATTAATTGATGAAACCCAGGAAGGCAGCTGCGAATGCCAGACTGTATAATAACATGAGCGAATAAACTTGTCAAAGTTAGGCATGGTAGCAGCTCACCCAAGGTGTGGCCACGAATGAGCTTTCCATTGGAGACCGCCCAATTGACCAATGCATCCGAGCCGCCGTAGTTGAAGGATCCACGGGACGCTTTATACACATCCCGTCGATAAGTGAGATGCGGTGTATGTGAAGGTTACGTACGCTCAGTGGCATCCCACTATATTTAGCCACGTTAGTACGGGCTCATGCTATTTTGGTTCGTCGTACCTTCATTGAATTTTCCTACGCATTGGGCCGTAAATAATTGTTTTCATTGGTATGATACAAATAGTACTTACAGGCGTGACCTGGCCAAAGTCTGACTTCAAGATCGCAGCATTAGCTAGAGAACAATGACGTTGAGACTTGGTTGAGATGAGGTCTTAGCAAAACACTTTGAATGATAGTACCGGCGATATTGAGTGTCCCAGAATCAGCGCAAGAGCCCTATTTCCAACTCGTTAGTGGCCCGGTGTTTATAAACAGAAGGAAATTAGTAGCATACCCAGAACTTCTTGCCGTGGCTCACAAATTTGCCGTTCAATCCAGTTCCTGGATCAACAGTCGGGGTGGTAGTAGGAGAAGTGATAGTGATAGTGGGTGCCGTTGTGGTAGGATTGGCTGTGGTTGGGGCCGCGGTAGTGGTGGCAGTCAAACACCTGAATAAATTTTATCGGGATTAAAATATTTATTTGAGCAGACAGAGGTATGATGGTCACTGGGAATAATATGCATTGAGATAGACACAGCTAAGTCCGGCGTCGCCTTCAAAATGATTGAATGGAGGAAAACGTCAATCAACGAAAGCAGCCTGCGTACAAGTTGTCTAACGAGAAGCATCGCGTTCAGGTGAGTTGAAAATAGCATAGAAAGTTCGACAGAGCTTACTCCGCCAGTCCAGCCAATACCACCACCTAAAATAATATTCGTCAGGAATCAATGAGCAAAATAAAGACATTGCAGGACTAACATTGTCCATATATTGCCACCCCAGCGGCATTTTGAGTAGCAATAGCCAAAGCGACGAGGGCGAGGAGCTTAGACATCTCGAAGTAGGACGACACGAAATGTGAGTTACAGTCATCGTCTGTCTTTTATCATAAAGAAGACAAGGCGGAAAAACATAAATTCTCCGACTTTGCAAGTCGAATTGGGTCAGCTGAAAGATTTAATATGAGTGCGCCGAGAGAATGAAAGAGTGCGATTGAAATCTCGTGGAGAAAGTTGGTTGCATGACCGGTTTCTGATGATACCCCGACGCGCTCTGCTAGCCGACGGATGAATCTCGCATTGACGGAGCCCACATAATTCCCAATTGGAGAGAGTTTGCGAATTGCATTAAGACGTGCGAAGCGGTCGAGGAGGCCAAGACAATGACTCAACGCAGACTGCGCTATGCATTTTGTCGTTCTAGATTTCAATTCCACTATAGCGAAGAATTTACTGCCATAGGTGACCCCGCTCCATTAATACAAACCTCGAAGACCGTATGTTAAGCTGGATGATAAATTGGGGTCGAGTTTGAATGAACGGCCAGTGTCGCTCCTACGGATAGTATTACCGCCAAGACATCTGAAAAACCAGAGCGGGCCGTAGGCCATGTACAATTACGTTTGACCACATGAAGAGAGCCATAACGGCGCCCTGATTTCGATGTAAACTTCGAGGTTGTTGAATCGCCAAGGTGCCAAGCGCCAGTTCTGTTCCAGTGATTTTCCAGCCGGGTAAAGCAACAGTGGAGACTGAAGAGAAGCCTATGTATCTGGCAGGTCATCGAACCCGTCTTAATAAACTGTTAGAAAGAGGATAGAGATGTCCATTGGAACGTGTTTGTTGCGACAAGAGCAGGTCAAGAGCAGGTTCACCGTTCAACAAGGGTTCAAATCAAGTTCAAATTAAGGATTTCTGCTGTGACGTCCCATCATGAGGTCACGTGAGATGACATCCACGACGCCCGCGTGAAATATTGACTCCCAGCGCCGGACTCGGACGCCCACGATCAACAAACAGCCCAGCACCAGCTTTCGACGGCATTGTTTCACCAGGAAGCTACCACCGTATGCCACACTAGAAATATAATCACTTATACCTGCGCAACTCAACTTCCCATATCCTGAAACCTTTCCACGTTCCAGAATGAACTTTCTGGCCGCGTCGGACGTTCCTGACCCCACAGACTTTCCTCCTTCGACCGATGCCCCAGGTCTGCGCGCTCTAGATGGCTCATTCCGATGTGATATATGCGGGGATCTCTACGACGCACCGGCGACTATTGCGTGTGGCCACTGCTTCTGCTCTGCGGTGCGTTTGTCTCGACTCCATGACCAACCAATGGCCAACAAACACAGGACGAGCGCTCAATCCGAACCTCTTAGTGCATCAGGACATCGCTCGCCCTAAAACAAGAGTGTCCATCCTGTCGCAAAACAACGAATGAGGCACACATCAGGCCGAATCCTGCTCTGGAAAGTGTTATTTCTTCGTGGAAGGAAGCAAGGTCCGCCTACTCCTCTCAAACGCGACAGATGTGCCTAGCTAATCAGATGCTGCTCTGCCATCAGGTCTTTTGTTCTGGGGCTCATAAAACAAGAGAAGGAACGCGCAACCCCTTCCAGTAGTGCAGACAAGCACATAGCCAAAAAGCGCAAGCGGAGTGCTGACCGGGGCTCCAGCTTTAATGCATTGAGCGAGGGCGTAGCGGGACCCTCACGTCATACTAATGTACTTTCTCCGAATTGCGCCGATTCCACCAGCACCACGCCCAAGCCGCATTCCCGCGTAAAGAAGCTAGTGCCCAAAAGCAATGGCAATGCCGACGCCATCACCATTCCCAGCTCTGATATTGATGAAGGAGAGATGACGCCGCCACGAGGGGCTGCTCCAAAAGGTACGCTTGTCAACCTTTTAAGTTCATTCGTTGATGTTGATCATAATCTTTTCTGGAATTACAGACGACGCGCCGGTCGAATGTCCGATTTGCCAACGGCGCATTATTTATCGTCTGCTCAATGCACACATGGACAAAAATTGCAAAGATCCACCAGCTCCCCCAGAACACAACAACAAGACCGCGGCGACTTCCTGGCAGAAGCTTATGAGCGGCGGAGGCGAAACACATAGTAAGAACGGCGTTGGGAAGCACAAAGGAAAACACAAGTATGTTACAAGAGCACTTGTTATTCAGGGAGACAGCCCGCGCGCACATCATTGATCGCCATAATTAATCGTGATATACAGGAAACGGGACTCTGACAGCGACGACGAGTATCCGTTGCCCCTGGCTAGCTACACAACTTTGAAAGACCGGCAGCTCAAGGATATGCTAACGGAGCAAGGCTTGTCTGTTATAGGCAATCGTACTATTTGGGAACAACGTCATCAACGGTACGTCTATTTGTGTACTCACTATTCGCTTTCTCAGACTATTGTCATTGGTGCTTTTCTTATTCATCTCTGATCTACCCGTACCTTTCATTATGCTCACCTTGTGACTGCTTGACGGAATGGAAAACATAGATGGGTTCTACTCTTCAACGCGAATCTAGACAAGAGCGCCTTAAATCGGAAGTCGCGCGCCGACCTAAAACGGGACTTGAAGAAATGGGAGGACGAGCGGGGTAAAGCGAAAAAGATCCATGTGCGAGACACGCACCAGTACCAGGTAAGTCGGACGCTTGTTCTTGACTGGAATGCACTCACCATTTTGTTCATTGCTTGCTGTGTTTAGATTGATCACAAGGACGAGTTTGCTCGCCTTGTACAGCAGGCCAAGGGGACCAAGGTAAAGCAGCTCTCTGTAAAGCCGCAGTCAGAGACAGAGGATTCCCATTCCCTACCGCTCAGTTCGCCTCCATCTATAGCGCACTCGGCGCATTCCTCGGCTCAACAAGGAACCGATGCTATTGTTGTCGATTCGGAGGAAGAGCGCCTTTTGCAGCGTCGCTGACACCATGCTATACCAATCTTGTCATGTCACATCATCTATGCTACAATGTATGGACTCCTATTCGTACATCTCTTTATCGGTACAATGTCTTATTATGTTCTCGGGTTGGTCTCGGTGCTGTATTTATGTCGTGTGCATATTGCTATGGATGTTAGTATGTCATCAACATTGAGATTTCATCTGCCCACTGCCCGTTCATTGAAGTTAAACAAAGAGCAATACCTACGCTGATACAATGGCCCCTGACGGCCTCATGCGTCATTGTGGCACGAAGCGGGGGGTTACCTTGGCGGAGCCCATAACACGAGGCCGCCACGCGACGTTTCCCCAGGGATCATCCAATGATGGCCTTGTTAGAAAGCGCGCGAAGATTTTTAATAGCAGGAAAAGTTCTCGCTGGCCAAAGCAAATGGCCGGCGAGAACTGGAAAGGGCATTTATTTCGCAGAGACAGGGCTACAAATACATTTTTTTTTTTTTTTTTTGAGATGAACGACGAAGGAGAGATGTGAAGGGAGAAATAAATGAGATTATAAATACAAGGACTCAACGTCAAGCCGGGTGGTCGTTTGGTGTTTGCGGTTAAGCGAGTTGAGGGAAAATCAAAGAGCTCATGAGGCCGGGATTTTTCCGCACGTAAGCCAAGAAACTGTCGGAAGTCCATCTTCCAGAACACTGGATTAATATAGGGGCCGCTCCGTGTTCAGCGAGCGAAGTGGCGCCGCCTGCGCGCATTGATTGGCCCGCAACACCCTTGTCGAAAAAGGTGCGCAAGTGGCTCATGAAAAAGGAACGAGTTGGGACCTTCCCAGCACTCGTGATCCAGAGGGGCGAGGCAAGGGGGAAACGCGCGTCCCGTAAGCGGAGATAATGGTCGAAATGACATAAAGGATTCATCGGGAAATTGAGGGCCCGTAGGCAATTTTTATCATTAGTCATCCTGCTTTGAGCTCCTGTTTTGTCAAATATGGTCTTA